>VSMD01121296.1:0-70818 GCA_008750895.1 Mirza zaza | reverse complement strand
GGGCTGCAGAAGGGGGCCTGTCTCCTGTCTTCATCAAATCTCTGCAGCCCCATTGCCTTCTCCCTGCCTTACTCTATTGGCTTTTGAATACTTCATTAACTTTTAAATCCAGCCATTTAAATGCTTGCATAGCCTAGCTCCCCTTTACCTAAAAGAATCATTACATTGTCTCTCTCCTCGTATACTTAAATCATCTCACTCAGGCATCTAGAAAGACAATCTCAGTGATTCTACTTTAACTCCTTAGCTATTAGGAAAGGCGGTAACGTCAATAGTACAAGCTGGCCCTTGGAATCAGGAGCTGTGCTAATAGCATCTGGCCAGCTCAGCTGATGTGACTGGAGTGGGCCTGGAGTGGGCCCCGGCCAGAGGGTCGTCCTTGCAGAACCAGATGGCCTCGAGAGTATGTCCATCTGTGCTCGGCCCTCAGGACTGGGGTTCTGTTAAGCACCTTTGGACCTGCTGGGACTCTTCTTTCATGACCACACGGTAAACCATTGAATAGGATTTTCAGCCTGATTTCCTCTACAGGGAAAGAATCTTGTGCCTTTTTAATGGAATACGATTTTTTCAATTTTTCTCTTTGTTATTTCTAGTGCTTTAGAGCATGAACACCAAAACTGTATGTTACTATACCGGAAAGGTTAGAATGTTGCTAAAAATGTGCATAGCCAAGACAAATCTCATTTTACACGTTCATATTTTATAAGAACCGTGCACAGTTAATGAGTTAGTGAATAGGAAGCATTTAGAATGGGGACTCCCTCAGCTCTAGAGTGCCCAGAGGCCTGGAGGGAAGTGTCACCTCCAGCCATGAGCACAGCCTCCAGAGCTGTGATACCTGGATTCCAATCCCAGAGGCGTCTCTTACTGGCTGCGTGACCTTGGGTAAGTGACTTAACCTCTCGGTGTTTCAGTTTTCCATCAGTAAAAAAGACAATGATAATAGTACCTAGAGAATTAGGATATGAGGAGGTTTAAATAAGTTAGAAAAATTAAAGAATATTGGATGGTACTGAACAGTGTGTGCCATATAAGGGTTGAGTATGAATGCTAGCTCTTAATTTTCTATAAATGCATATAATTGTGATTCTAAGTATTCGACCAGGCTAGTAGGACATTTCTGGTCTTAGTGGGTTCCTCTGGGAAAAGGAGAGCCCCCACTTCCCCAGGCCAGCACCAGGCCAAAGTCTGTCCATGTAGGACCCTCCTGAGACCCCCTTGGGCTGTCCCATAGGCCCACGATGCTCCACAGTTCTTGGGTCTCCCAAAGGTCCGTGTGTGAGGACACATGTCTCAAGCACCTGGTCATGTGCAGTGTCCCCAGCACCTGGCACAGGGCCTGGGCATGTGCCCAGCACATAGGTAGCAGCCACTCAATGCAGGTGAAAGAGAAAGGAGAACAGACAGCCCATGAGAATAGCACAGGGTCCCAGCCTTCTTCTCACCTTCATGAAAAAGGCCCCCTCCCCAAACTCCCATCCAGCCACCAAGAAACCAACTGGAGTAGAAAGTTTCAGGGTTCACAACAGAAATGTATTGTCCTATGGTCCTAGAGGCCAGATGTCAAAACTCAAGGTGTCACTAGGGCCACGCTCCCTCTGAACTCAGAAGGATCCTTCCTTGAATCTTCTAACCTTGGTGTCTTCCAGCAATCCTTGGTGGTCCTTGGCTTGTGGCGGCATCGCTCCGAGCTTTGCCTCTGTCCTCACATGGCCTCTCCCTGTGTGTCTCTGTGTCTTCACATGGCCACCTTCATACAAGGACATCAGTCGTGCTTGATTAGGGGCCCACCCTACTCTGGTATGACCTTATCTCAACTAATTCTATCCACAATGAGACTATTTCTAAATAGTATCACATTCTGAGTGACCGGGAGTTAGGATCTCAACATAACATTTTTGGGAGATATAATTCAACCCTGAACAATATCCTATGTTAAATTCAAGAAGCTATACATCTTTCACACACACAAAAAAAAAACAACGAAATGCATCTCTTTATAAAGACACGAGATCATAGTTTTACCTGAATGAGATCTTACCCTACACACCATTTTCAGCACATGCCACCTCCTCTCTTTCTTCATGTGTTCCTGCACCCGCCTGTGTAGGCAGGTACCCATAGTGTAAATGTGCATTCAGGGGAGGTTTTTGTCACTGTTTTACAAAAATAGAATCAATCATTTTATGTGCCTTTTCTGAATCTTGCTTTTCTCACACAATAACATCTGTTGGAAGTCGCACCAAGCCATCTTATAAGGCTCTAAAGCTCTATTTTTAATGCTTGTACTATATATTCTGCAGTGTGGGCATTGACCAAAAATTAACAGTGATTATCTTAAGATATGAGGGGGATAGGGTCTCTCTTCCATAATTTTTGTTTACAAGCTGAGGTTAGCACAGTGCCTGAGATATGACAGCTGCTCAATAAACATGTACGTCTTTGTGAAGCATTTTCAGAAATCTCAACTCCAACTCTAGTAGCACTGGTGCCAGTTACATAATCTTCTTCCTGCTTGAGAAGGACACTGGCATTTCAGAGTCCCAAGGACTATGTTTAACATTGTATATAAGCCATTACATTCAGTTACCTGCCCAGCCCGAGAGTAAAGTCTCCCCCTGGAGACAGGGTGGGAGGTTCAGAGAGATGAGGACAGGGACACACAGCTTAGCAAGGGTCCAACTCCACCTACGGCCCTCTCATGCCCATCACTCTTTGCTACATGAGCTTTCAGAGGTTAAACACCATCTCATCTGCTAGACTTGGCTCAGAAAGTCTGGTTTTGCTTGTTCCCAAACCCACCCTCCAAAGTCACACAACCATTGAAAATAGACAAAGTAACGAAGCAGAGCAAAAAAGCAAACAAATAAAAAGTTTTAGCAATCCACAACCCTGCCACGCTGCAGAGAACTATTCCAATTCTCCTTTGCTTATAATCAGTGTCTTGAGAGTCAGATGCATTACACAAAAATGATCTAGTCTCTAGAAGCAGACTACAAATGTCAGTTCACACACGAGAGGGCGGGGAGTCGTTAGGAAGTGGTGAGGGAGGTGGAAACCAAGGGTTCTGGGCCCCAGAGTGAGGGACGACAGTGGTGTCCTGTGAAATTAGACTATGGCTAAGATTGTCGTGCATGCTGGCCACCTCTGAGAGCCTATTTCTTAGGGAAGATCTTTGAGGACCTTTGACAAAGCTGCCAGATGAAAGTTCCATTGCAGTACATTTTTCCTTTAATGGCCTATAAATTTGCTTGTGACTTTGACACAGATTCTGTAAACTTCAATGCACAAAGTGACCAAGTACCATCACAATGATGAAGGGATGTGAATGTCAAAGGTGAGTAAGTGGTACCTAAAATTTACCTCGCTTACCTTCCTTAAATAGCACAGACAATAATGTGGTTCTCAACCTAGGCTGAATATCGTAACCACCTAGGAAGCTTAAAAGTGCTGATGCCTGCGTTTCAATGAATTGATTTAATTGGTGTAGGATGTAGTTGAGCATGAACATTCTATAAAGCTCTTCAAGTGACTCTAATATGCAGCAGAAGTTGAGACCCATACCTTTAGAGGATTCAAGTGAGAAGCATTAAAACTGCTAGAAATTAGAAGGGCTGTTTGTGAAATAAGATAAAATTAAGAAGGACAAATAACCTCCTTCAGTTGGCAACATGGCCTTCTATGATCTGCCCCTAGCCTTACTCTCCAGCCTTACCTCCCATTCTTCCCTGCACTTTCTTGCAGCAGTTGAAATGCACTTTCTCCATATAAGACACATCGTTTCTCTCCTCTGGTGTTTTGCATATACATGCACATCTCCAGGAAATCTTTCTCTTAACGACTCCTGCTCATTCTTGATCTTCACCCCAAGTGGTTCCCCTCGGTAAAGCTTCCTTGTGATCCCACACAGTATGGACTCACTACATTGCATTTGATTACATGTTTTGGTGCAAGTTTCTCCACTTGACCTCAGTGAACACCAAAGAAGCAGAGGTGTTGCTCATTTGTTTGGGCTTTATCACCTACCCAGGTGGCAGGCACATACACAGTCAACAAACTGCCTGGGAGATGAAGTCAGGCAACAAGTCAAGGCTCACAATTGTAGTCTTAACCACTTCAGTATAGTGCTCACCGGCTGCAAAACCTCACCCACAGCCGGCACTCATAGTCCGCACGACAGTGTGTGCTGTGCATTGACGACAGATGTGTTTTGCTCTTGTGTGATGAGGAAAGCTTTAAAGCACTGAAAGCTTGTTTTACTTTACAGGCAGCTTTCCTTGTAATGTAAATCAGAATAGGTAACATATACGTACATGTTTTCATTACATTATTTTTAAATGTTCACAATTTTATTTTGATAAATGAAAAATTAGAAAAGTCTTATCACGGCTGTCAGCTAAAGTCGCTGTGCGCGTTCATCTGTGGCTGTCGACTATAATCAATGCTCGTACTGAAGTGGTTAAGAAATGTATGGTCTTTTTTGTTTGTTTGTTTGTTTGTTTTTTATTTTATTTTTTATTTTTTTTTCTTTTATTTCATCATATTATGGAAGTACAAATATTGTTAGGGTTACAAATATTGCCCCTGCCCCCTCCCTCCCCCCGATATGTCCAATCCCCTGGTGGTGTACATCACACACGTTATGGAAGCACACACCCCTTTCCTCCTCCCCACACCTGCCTGCCCACCACCTGTTAAAATTTTTTTTTTTAACATTTTGGTTACATTGTATATCTTTGCATGGTCTTGACAGTCAGACCCATGTAAGAGAAAATTTGCTTTGTAGATGAGAATGCCCAAAAGCTTAAAAGAAAACATTATGAAAAAAGAAGGGTGAAATAAAACTAATTGCACCTTATATGGTGTTTATACATTTGTCTCCATTTTCTCTTTGTTCCTATGTTTAAAGACTAAGTAACACTAAAGTATCTTAATAGTCACATTTTTTTCAGCCTGAAGGAAATGCAAGGTACTTAATTTCTACAAGTGGTCCTACAGAAGAACTCTTTTCTCTTTAGAAGATTGAAATGCCTTGTAACACGGGACTGCAAATGTTTGCTGGCCTCACTGATCAATCCCTTGCAAACTCACTAGCCAAATGGCAGTGATACTTCAGAAATAATCAGAACCTAGTAATTTATTCCTTGACTGTCTTCCCAGACAAGTTAAGTACCTAATATGGCCTGTGTGCTAAACAATCCTGTACTACTGCTTTCCAGCACCTTTGCAAGAGACTCTTTAAAAACAGAACTCTTTAAAAACAATCAATTCTGAAAGAGACAATTCCAGACAGTGCCCGCACTTGAGAGCAGGATGCCCAGGCCAGACAAGGGCAAACTTCTGCCATGTGTGCCTGTTTTTAAAGATGAATTTCTTGTCTGAGGTTTCTGGCAATTGCGTGGCACTCTGAATTAGGCTTTGCAGAATGACGGCAATTTGACCAACAGCGCCTGAGTGGCAAATGCTTTGTGTACACTGTCAAGTTAACGTGGCACCATCCGGGTGATTTCGCGATGCTGGGCACACTACAATCCCACTGAGGGCTGTAGACAGTGCGCAGGGTGAGGTTTCAGCAGAACCCTGGGGTGGTCGACATTCAAAGACAGCTCAGAGATCATCTCCTTCAGCCCCTTCTGTGCTGCAGATAAACTAAGCGAGCCCAGAGAGCTTAATGATTTCTTGCTGAAGGATCACGCAGATAGGTACATGTGTGTCCAATCCAAATTCACGGGCTTAAACTCGAGTTCTCTGCCTGCCTAATCTAAACTGGCTATTTGCACCGTCCAAACGCACCAGGTGATTTTCAGAACTTGCTTCGACTCTTCACCCAGTAAGCAGCTTAAGGATGACTGACTGCATAGACTTCCGCGAGTCAAGCTGTGGCTGCGGGAATCGTCTCTCTCCGTGGCTCCTGCCCGCTGCGCTTTCCTAACGTGGCCCAGAGCCACCAGGCAATCCCCGCCAGCATCCAGTCACTGTGCTGTCACTCACTACGTCTGGCCGACTCTTATCTTCGACCTAAAAATCCTTGAGAGCTCATTCTTGGAATTTAAAGAGTTCGCAACAGGTAGGTGATAGTAGAAGCACTTCTATTAAGATCTTTGTCTCTTTCATAAAAAATGGGAATAAAGGAGGAGATAGAGAGCCAAAGGGAAATGTAATTACAGCTCTATTTGCCTTGCCTTTCATCTCAAAAGAGAAATTTGGAGTCTTGTGTGTAGCATGTGGGGCGACTTCAGCTGAACAAAAGCAAACTCATTAGAAGCTATTAGATGGGATATTTCAGAAAAGAACACAGATGGGAGGTTATAAGTGAAATATAAAAATGTCTTTATTCTAAAACTAGAGTAAATTTTGATGTAAAAATTCTGTATCATATAGAGACAAAATTAAGAGAAAAAGGAAAATAGAAGTATGTTCTCAAATTAATGATTGCCTCCCCTACCCACAAAACAAGGACTGTTTGGATAACACATTCATTTACACATGCACCTGTGCACCCTGAGTCTCCATTTCTTATTTGTATCATGGTTTCCTAAAGGTAATACCTGTCCCCTCCTGCTTAACAACCTGTAAAGCAAATACAACAAAAATGAGCAAATATAACAAAAGTGAGCTGGTAGATACCACTCCTGCTCCCACCCCCAAATAACATATCCACTGTTTTGAAAGAATTGCCATCCAAAGGAGAAAAAGGAGCACCAACCCAGGACCCTGGGAGAGACATTTGATACAAAGCTCAAGTTCTGCAGGCATTTGATATAAAGTAACAACTTCAAAAGCAAAGTGACTACAGGAAGCTATAGATCTTCCCCCGTAGAGGAGCAGTTGGACTTTTGCTTTAAAAATGGCACAATTTGTTCCTCATTTGAAGTATGTACATACAGAGTCCATTTCTTCATTAAGCTGTCTTGAAATCCTTTAGCAGATTTTTAAATCGAAATGTTTGGGAAATGAGCTCAAGTGACTGAGCAAGTGAAGTGGGACGGGATCCCCCAAACAAAACACGGAGCTTCACAGTGGAACCCGTTACGGTGTTTCATGGATTCTAAGACAACACTGATTGGAAGACACACTTTCATTTTTCAAATGACTGAGAAAAGAAATGTATAAATTAAGCTACAGCAGGATGATGCGTCAAAGATCATCTGTGCATAAGATGCATGAATCGATCACACCACGTCTCGTTGCTTTGAGCGTCTTCATTCTGTTTCCGAGGACGTGGCCATTCCTCCTGCCTTCCCTTGCACTGGTGGTTGTGTGCAGTCAATCCTGCGCCATGCATCTCAGCAGCCATTCATTTCCACCTGCTGCTTTCCTTTGGTCCCACTGTTGGGCAGCTTTTGATAAATTATGCTGTGATAACAAATGCCATCCAAACCCAGGGGCTTACAACAACACAAGTTTGGTTCTTGCTCTTGCCATGGCGCTTTGCAGACTGACTGTGGCTCTGCTCCACAAGTCCTCGTTCTGGGGTCTGGGCTGAAAGAACACTCCTCTCAGGGATGTGCCATCCCTATGGCAGAGGACAAAGAGGAACAGCAGAATGGTGTGATGGCTCCTCAGCCTTCTGCTTACAGTCTTTTGCCAACGAAGTCACATGGTCAAGCCTGACATTACTGGAGCATGAAGCATCCTCCTCTCACAGGTAGACACACAAAGGGGGTACCGGGAGGGAAGGAGGGAGGGAGGGAGCCAGCAGAGCGGGGCAATGAGTATTTTGAACAAATGTGACAATCTATCATTGAGCTTTCAGTGGTCACTTTGCAGGAATATCAAGAATATGTTTATTTACTAAAGATCAATATTTGTTCTACTAATAACACATTTAAACCTGGCTGCTCCATTTTCATGCCTTTTTGTGTGTTTAACAATTTTTCCTTTGAATGCCAAAAATATATATAATTTTTGGAGATACTTTAACCCTTTGTACTCAACCCTTTGTACTTTAACCCTTTGTACTTTAACCCTTTGCTTTTTCTTTAACCCTTGTACTTTAACCCTTTGTACCCAAGGGTACAAAGTACCCTTTGTACTTTAACCCTTTGCTTTTTTCTCGATTCCTTTATTCTACTCAGGATTTAATTTTTTAAATACCCCAGAATAATAAATACTGGAGTTTCTTTTCAAACAAACTTATTTATCTGGATTTTTTATATTTCAAATTATTGATACATTCAAAGAGTAATTTTAATCTCTATAATTTTTCATGGTGTGAGCTGCTACCGATGCTAACCATGTCGAGTCACACTCCACATCCAAGTGCAAAGGGTTAAACATCACTTGAACTCAACCATGTAGTTACCAACAGCACACATGACCCAACTGAAGCAACATCAGTGTGGCAGCCAAGACTTAAGTCCACTCATACACAGACAATGCCAACTGTGTCACAGCTATTTCCTATGGACAGCAAGCATAAACATCCTCATCTGTAAGATGCAACTCCAGTTGTATGTTTGATGTTTACTGAGTTGTGAAAATAACGTATACTACAATCCATGAAATATAGTACAGATGTGTGTGTGTGTGTTCACTAAGGTTTATTGGTCAGCCCTCATCTAAAGGTTTGCTCAGCATCCTTGCTTCCCAAAGTGGCCTGTGGCCCAGAACTATTGATATCTTCTGGCTGGATTAGAAATGCAAGGGTGGGTTAAAAATGCAAAATCTCAGGCCCCAACCAAGACTCCTTGCTCAGAACAGTAACAAGATATACAGGTGGTCTGAATGCCCATTACAGTTAGGTAAGCAGTATCCTAAATGCTATTAGTCACATAGCTGGGAAGTACACTATTGTAGGGTGAACACACACATGCATGGATCTCGGGCACAACCAGACGGCTCCATTGGAACTGCTCCTGCAGCCTACAGTCCCACATGTGGGGCAAGAGGAAAGCACATCAGAGGATCATTCCATTCAGCTGGAGAAGGGTAGTGACAAGGACAGGTTGGATATCTCAACCTTGGCTGCACATTAAAATCACCTGGGGAAGTTTTTTTCAAAATACTGATACCTGGGCCCTGTCCTAGGAGATTCATTGGTTTGGGACACCCATGTTTTTAAACACTGCTCCAGGTGACCCTGTTGTGCAGCCCGGGTGAGGGGCTTCTGCTGTGGAGAGATGCGTGCAGGGGCGGGGAGGGGGTGGAAGGTCCCTTTGTGAACTGTTTGTGAACCAGGAGCAGTGCTGCCAAAGCTCTCCTCTGAGCAAATGAGTTCTCTTCTTCACTCTCAGAATCACTATGTGACTATATTCTGATTTGGGGGCAGGAGAAGGAAAGAGATGTGTTGGATAGGGTTCAGAGCCACTGGGAGTCTGGATTCGAGCAGTGTGACAAGGGCTGCAGGTTTCATTTGATCGCAAATGTCTGTGGAAGTGTCCAGCACACATCCGACGTGGGAAAAACACACAAACTTGAAGTCTGAAGACCTAGACCCGGAACCTGTTCCTATCGATCCTCTCTTCTTCTCCCTTCAATAACCTTAGTGTTTTTGTGCCGCTGTAAAGGAATACCTGAGGCTGGGTAACTTATGAAGAAAAGAGGTTTATTCTAAAGTCCTGCAGGCTGTGCTAGAAGCATAGGACCAGCATCTGCTTCTGGTGAGGCCTCAGGAAGCCTCCACTCAGGGTAGAAGAGGAAGAGTGGCAGGTGTGACATGGCCAGAGGAAGGGAGCAAGAGAGAGAGGGGAGAGAGGTGCCAGGCTCTTTTTAACAATCAGTTCTCTCGGAACTAGCAGAGGGAAAACTCAGCAAGCCATTCACAAGGGATCCTCCCCTGTGACCCAAGCAAACACCTCCCGCTAGCCCCACCTCCAACACTGGGATCAAATTTCAGCATGAAATTTGGAGGAGATAAATATACGAACTGCATCACTATCTATACTCCCTGAGCCTCAGTGTCACACATGTGTGCATACGTGTGCACACACATACATAGATGCAGCAACACTCATATTTACGTAGCAATTTTGAAGGCATTGTGACCCTCTGCTGTTTTACGAGACTCGCAGATTGTCAGGAGTCATCAATACAGAATGAACCCATCTTTCCTATTTGTTAGCCGATAAATATCAACCTGGGATTGATGACATTATTACCGGGAGAAGTAGACTCTCTTCCTGCGTTCTAGCTCTGAAATGTCTAACCCATCTTGAGTTGGGTTATGAGTGTTGGCAACAATCAGCCAGATTTTTGAAGGGGAAAAATTACTTGCACTGCAGCTACTGACAACAGGCCTTTCATTCCAGAAGGATATAAAATTCAAGAGTGAGTGTGGATGTTGGGGGTCCCATATTTCTTTGCTCAGGTGTCAATGCTCCATCTCTGGGAAGTTCCCAAATGACTACTCCTGCTTGACAACTTGGGAGGAAACACGGCAGCAATCATTAATCTCATGGGGGAAGCGGTGAGCAAGACGAAACACGATCTCTGTATGAATCCTGACTTCTACTTTGGGAGATAAAATATAAGACTTACCGGGAGGAAGAAGATGAAGGTCTCTGTGTGATCCTATTTCCTCCACTTAGTTTCACATTTTATCTGTAAACTGGTGATATTCTGATCAGCATGTTCATCCTGCCTCAAATCCAAGCATAGGCTCTTGGAAGCAAAGGTGATCCTGCAATTAAAAGCAAGAAGTCAAGATCTCATCCCTGTGCTGATGGGATGGGTACATGGGTAAAAGGTGCGTTTCCCAGAGAGCGCCTTCACGGAACAGAGGCTGCTCAAGCCTGCGTATGAGCATAGAATGAAGGCAACCTGCTTCCCACACACCCAGCAGACCATGTCCTGAAAAGGCAGTACCAGGAGGAAGAGCTACCCGGAATAGACGAGACTTTTTTTCCTTGTGTTTTTTTTTGAGGGGGGGTGGCAGGGTGGTGGTGGGAGGTGGTGAGAGGGGGCACAAGGGGTTAGGAAATGAGTTGAAGTATGTTCTAGAAAATAAGAAGGGGATAAGTAATTGCAGATAAAAGGGAAGAAAATAAAGAAAACACTCATGTTAGGGAATTTGGGTTTCAAAATAACTCAGTACTACCTGTGGTGCTATAGGATAATCAGTAGAAAAGTAGCTCTTCCAACTCAAGCAGCAAAGCAAAAATTAAGCTTTGATCAGTTCAAAGGAAACCAAATATGGTAAATGGGAAAATCTTAAGGACAGATGGAGAAGGAGAGTATTAAGTTTGCAAGGGTGTAATAACACAGCAGCCCTTGGGAGACACAGCAAAATAAGCCCTAATACCCCAAAGCACCTGCAGTGTAGGTGCTCTGCTGTGGTCCTCAGTCAAGTGTGTCACCAGGCCTGCTACCTGGGGGTGATGAGCTCTTCAGCCTTGGGTGAAGCATGTGGTCGGGCAGAAGAGAAACCACATGCAGCCTTGGGGTGCAGGGTCTCACTCATTCAAGTCAGGGAATGGAATGTTGTGAATTATTAGGTTGCTAAACAATGGTGATCTAGCACCTCTTGTATATTCCTGGATAGAGCTGGAGCCCATTCTACTAAGTGAAGTATCTCAAGAATGGAAAAACCAGCACCACATGTACTCACCAGCAAATTGGTATTAACAGATCAACACCTAAGTGGACATATAAGAGTAACATTTATCGGGTGTCGGGAGGGCAGGAAGGGGGAGAAGGGATGGGCATATACAACTATAACAAGTAAGATGTGCAATGTTTGGGGGATGGACATGCTTGAAGCTCTTACTCGAGGGGGGAGGGTCGCATGGGCAATATATGTAACCTTAACACTTGTACCCCCATAATACGCTAAAATAAAAAAAAGTGGGTAAGGAGACAACATGAAACACCAGGAGGCATGAAGAATGAGGCTTTGAGAAGTCCTGCCACCCTGTGAGCAGGTCATTCTATATATGGTGCCCAGACCCCGTTTCCAGAACCAAATTTCAGAAGTGAGCCTCAGACGGAAGTGCCTTCCCCCTGAGACTCTGAGTAACATTGCAATCAGGAAGGGGCAGAAAAATTTCAGAGATAATGAAGCAAAACTAACCCACATTGTTAATAATTCTGCATTCAGTTCATGTAACCATCATAAAACATAACCCTCTGCATCATTTAAGACATTTGAAACATCTGTGGGATTTCAGCATATGAGAACATGTGATGTACTGGCCTTGGGTTTAAATTTGAAATTTTTAGTTGATTCTAGACTTGTGGCTTTAATTTGAAAGCAATAAGAGGGTTTAATTTTGTAAAGAGTGCTTCAAGTTTAAGAGAACTTGATTTATTTATAACATTTATTATCTTTATAAGGGGGAATAAGTGATTAAAAGGAATTTGTGTGTGGGGTTTGTAAGTCTGTCCTGTTAGGCATATGAAGTGTTACAGATATACTAAATTTTGAAAATACTTAAAAAATGCTTATCTCATTTGTTCAATTTGTGAGTTAAACAAATTTTAAGAAACAAATGCTAGCGATCGTTTTTATTTTTATACTAAAATTACTAAGTGTATTAGTTAAAACAAAATTTGTCATTTTAACTTAACAGCCAAGGAAGAAATTAATTTTCAACTGTAAAAATTGGGCAATGATTTCAATGAAAATTATCCTAGTCTTTTCTGAGACAAAAATCTTTACTAAAATGTTCTTTTAAAACATTGAGACTATTGTACAATGAACTCAGAAAGTTGTCACATTTCACTTTGAAATATAATTAAAGTCTTTTGGTTAGTGTATTTAACCATCTGAAGGGAGAAAAATATGACCCCAATATCACAGCTAATTTCACAGTTCTTCCTGTATTGATACAACCTTTTTTAGTATAGCATCAAGCTTGCAACTATCCAACATACATTCACTAATAATAATATAATAATGAAATAATGACAACTGCAGCATTTTGGTTTTTTAAAGCATGTGCACTGGCCTGTCTAATCAAGACTTTCTATATAGCAACCAGAAGCTATTTACAGTCTGGCTCTTCTGTATGTCTGCTTGAAACCGGAACACACATGCACCTCACTAACATCACTGTGAAGTGTCCTTAGACTTGCCAGCTACGAGTATTCCATTTCTAGGTGGGATTTTTTTTCCTCTTAGGGCTGGATACAAAAGATCCTTTCAAAAGCTAAAAGCTCTTTAACATGAAAAGGACCCAGCACCATGTCTAGCACATAGTGGGTGCTCAACATGCCAGGTTCCCCTATTCTCAACATGCCGGATTCTCCCTAACATCAAGCCTTAATTGCCTTCTTCCTCTAAGAGAAAAAAAATAGTAGGAGCCCAGTCTGGGAGTCAGCAGGCCCTTGGAGGATTTCAGATGTTGTTTCTAGGATTCAGATGATGTGGCTGCTCTAGAGGCTCAGGCATAATTTCCCTTCCCTGGTCACACTCGGCCCCTGGAGGGCCCATTCCAGGCAAAGCAGGAACAGTTTTCTCAAGCAAAGACTCAGGCCCTTTGTTCAAGTTCATCCCTTCTTAGTTTGCCTTGTGCTCTCTCTCCAGTTCCTCGTTTGTGGACTCCATGGGGCTTGGAGAGCACCCAAGCTCTAGTTCAGAGTCCTTATCCTGACCCTATACCCAGGGGACCATGGCTGTGCTTTGGGGGGTGGGAGGTGGAATTTGTGTGATGAGTTTGGGGTAAATGTAATACTGTCATTTTACAGAGAAGGAGACAATCACAGCTTCTATCCTATTCTCCAAGGGTCCTATTGCCAGAAAAGTTAAGATCAGCCACTCCCCATCACCAGGCACACTGACCTCTGTTTCCTGGGACCCCATGAGCGGACGCTGCAGGCAAGTGGATAAATGAACCCAACGATGAGAGCAGATGGCTACAGGGACCTCAAGCTGCTCTTCAAGAGCCAGCACAGACTTCACGCAGCAGAGGAGTCATCAGTGCGGCATGTCACTCACACCGATCAGGACATTGAAGGTGTTTTAAGATTGTAGGTCAAGTATTTAAATATGATAGAATAGTTATTTGATGTTGACGAAACCACACAGAAGGCACACGAGTGGTCGTTGAATGAATGTGTCTTCGGTAGCTCTCCACTGAGGACAAAAGTCTCTCACCGACTCATTGCTCACATCCATCCTCCGGACCCAGGCACCAGCCCCAGCAGGAAGGCGGGTGACTCCCACCCACTCTCCATGAGCAGAATCTGCAGCTTCAGGGTAGGGAGAGGACTCTGTGGCCAGCAGGGGTCACAGAGAGGACTTCGTGCATCATATTGCCTATGATGACCAACTGTCTCAGTTTTAGCACTGAAAGTCCTGCATCCTAGAAAACCTCTCAGTCCTTACAAACTGGGATGGTGGGTTGCCCCACATATGAAAAGCCCCACATTTCCTTCTCCTGGGAAGTATGTAGAGCTCCATCATAAGCTAAAGCAACAAAGGAATGGCCTAGAAGTCATTTAATGATGCATCATTTGAGCGCATATAGGAAAACCTTTTGTGTGGAGCTCTGTTCTTTCATGCAAAAGAGCACAGTGTCCCTCTGCCAGACATACCACACCAATTCCTTGCTAAGTGGCAGACGTGGCCAGCTGGTGGGAGGCCATTTTTGACTCAAGCAGCACTCGACTTCAAATCAGAGTTAAATAAAGAGGTATTTCCCCTTCAGGTATTTCCCCTATAGGATTCCCGTAACAGCCTCCTATTAGCCTAAACCTGCTATCCATCAGAGGACTGTTCTGACTCAGCCTGGCAGACATCGCATTTTAAATGATGCTTATGTCGCTACAGTCACTGGGCACCATTGCCCCACTTGTAGACCGCCTTGTTTTGGAGCTACATGGTCTTCTCTTCAGCCTCCTCCTAGGACTTCCTGGGGGCCTGGGAGAGGCTTGATGGGCTCATTAATCCCCAGCTCCACTAGATGAAGAGAATTTTATGGGTGGGGAAGATATCACACCTGTCCCCTAGACCAACAGTCCCCAAACTCTTTGGCAGCAGGGACCAGTTGGTTTCACGGGAGACAATTTTTCCACAGATGGCCAGTGGTGGGGGATGGTTTTTGGATGATTCAAGTGCATGACATTTATTATGCACTTTATTTCTATTATTATTACATTGTAATATATAATTAAATAATTATACAACTCACCATAATGCAGAATCAGTGGGAGCCCTGAGCTTGTTTTTCTGCAACAATCCAGTCCCATCTGGAGGTGATGGGAGACAGTGACACCAAAAGTGTATTGCTTATGCCTAGTCTACTCTGTAATTTTGTTTTGGTTGCTGTCACTACAGAAAACCCTGCTTCACAAAGATGGGATTTTGGAAGTGGAAGCAGGCTTTTCAATGCTGTTGTGGCAATCTCAGGATATTCTGCCTCAACTTTAATCCAGAACACATGGAGGTTTGAAGTTGTCTCAAACATACTTTTAAGGCCACCGTCATTTGTGGTCTTAAGCAGTTGATCCTCTTCTAGCACAAAGTCGATTCACCTGGCTAATTAACAAATAGGTCATGGATCCATTCCTTCCCAGTTCGGGAGGGAGTCTTTTGTGGTTGGGAAGTAATGCTCAAACTCTTCTGAATGCTGAGATAGGTGATCATGCACCAGCTGGGAGAAAGAAGGCCCTGGCTCCGTCTCTTTCAATATCTCTGCTAATGTTTGAAACATGTCAAAAATCCCAATGTTCACTCATCACCCTCATAATTCCAGTTTGGCTTTGAATGCAGCCACTTTACCTGCCTGCTTGAACACAGTTGTTCTCCCCTAAAGTGACAGATTGAGTTCATTGAGAAGGTTGAACATGTCACACAAGTAAGCAAGTTTTGTGACCCATTCTGTGTTGCTGAAATGTACTGCCAGTGGTGACTGTTTTCCTAAAAGAAATTTCTGGAGTGGTTCTCATAACTCAAACACTCTAGCCAGTCATCTGCCTTTGGAAAGCCATCTCACTTCTGTGTGTAAGAGAACACGTGTGTGCTCTGTGTCCATCTCCTCACAGAGCTGCGTGAACAGATGTGAGTTAAGAGCATGTGCTTTGATGTGGTTGACAATTTTAATCACATCCTGTAACATGTCTTTTAGCTCAGGTGACATTTTTTGGCTAGCCAGCATTTCTCTAATGATGACGAGGTATGTAGACTCACATTCAGAAGCGACCTCCTGGACCCAAGTAGCAAAACCAGAAAGCCGTCCATTCATGGCATCTGCTCCATCCGTGCATAGACCCACGCAAAACGACCAGTTCAGTTTTCCTGATATGCAATCCTGCAAAGACTTGAATAGTTCTGCTGCTGTAGCGTTGGCTGGCAACAAAAGTGCACATAACCTATCCTCATGCACATCGTCCTGAAAAATATATGGCACAAAAGTAAGCATTGTTGCCTTCTTGTCAACATCAGTAGATTCATCAACCTGGATTATGTACCACGGTGACTCATTAATCCTCTCTAACAATTGTGCCTCAGTATCCTTTGCTATTTTATCAATTCATCTAGTTACGGTGCTAGCCCAAAGAGGAACACGTGCCACCTTTTGAACTGTAGCCTCTCCTAAAAGATCACAGGAAATGTCTGCAGCAGCAGGGAGGACCAACTTTTCACAATGGTAAAGGGTTTCCTGGCTTTAGCAATGTGGTTTAGCCACTAAGAATGATGCTCTCAGTGCAGACACGTTCAATGAAGGAGTGGCCTTCGATAATTGCTTCTGTTCTTCATGTTCATGTTTTTTTTTTTTTCTTTTGGAAAACTCCAAAGGCTTGTCTTTCAATGCAGGGTGCTTGGTCTCCATGTGGCAAAGCAGTTTTGAAGATTCCCTGGCTTCATTAGATAGCCAGTCACCACATATTATACAAAGCGGGCTTGGAGAATGTGAATTGCCTGTTGCAATGAGCCTGTAATTTAAGTAGGACTCTTGATATTTTCCTTTAAATGCAGCTTTCATTTTGTTGGCTATCTTAGAGTCTTCTGCTGTCTCATCATTGGGTCTTTCCCCTTTTTCAAAGAAGCTCTCCAATGACATTTTTTACTCATCTTTGCTATGGTTAGCTTGTGGTCTTACCAAAAACTGACTAAGACAACTGCGCAGTGTGGGGAAAGAGGCATGGATGGAAGTGGAAAGTAAAATAATGGGAGGGCAATGTGAGGACTAAAATAAGTATTGATTCTGACTTAAAGCTGCCACCAGATGCAGATGTACAATTGAGGTAAGATGCTCACCTGCCACTATAAAGCCTGCCACCAGATGCACCTTCATTTTCACTTTCCCCTCACTAAAAGTGTTTTGAGTGTGCGAGCAATTGATTTATTGTGGTCTCTGTGCAGTCAGACCTCTCTGCTAATGATGATCTGTATTTGCAGCCGCTCCCCAGCGCTAGCATCACCGCCTCAGCCCCATCTCAGATCATCAGGCATTAGATTTTCATAAGGAGCACAACCTAGATCCCTCGCATGTGCAGTTTACAGTAGTGTTCGTGCTCCTATGAGAATCTAATGCTGCTGCTGACTGGACAGGAGGCGGAGCTTAGGCGGTGATGTGAGTGATGGGGAGCAGCTGTAGATACAGATGAAGCTTCTCTCACTTGCCTGGCGCTCACCTCCTGTTGTGTGGCACGATTCCTAACAGACCCGGGGGTTGGAGCCCATAGCCCTACACCAATGCTTCCAACCCAGACAATTGTGCCCTCTCCCTGGGGACGTTTGGCGATGTTTAGAGACACTATTGATTATCAGGACTGGCAGTCTTACTACTAGACTATAGTGGGTAGAAGCCAGGGGTGCCACTAACACACACTATCACGCACAGGACAACCCCTCCCACCAAAGAATCCAAGGTCAATGTCACTAGGTCAATGAGGGGACTCTCAGAGGCTGGCCCTACAGCACTTAGGGTACTTTGAAGACAAGGCAGCCAAAGCTTGCACATTTATCACCCCCAAGACACGTTCTCACTATTTCTGAATAAGAAAAACATCTTCCTTTTAGAGGGAGACAGGAGAGACTATGAATTAAAAGATTCTAGCCTAGAGAATAAAAATATCTCCTACCCATCCCAGAAATTAGGAGCAATTAGTGCCTAATAAGGGATGTTGATAATGATGGCAATAATGTTAATGACACCGCCAATGATTTTGCAACTCGTCCCTCTGTTGAGTTGGGTAGGGCACTATTTTTAGTTTAATATTGAACTCACTTTGGAATCCTTTGCAAATTCATTTTTTAAAAACCTACTGATACCTCCAAAGACGTGTATGTGGATGTTCATAGAAGCATTACTCACAGTAGTCAAAAAGTGAAAACAGTCCAAATACACATCAGGTGGGGAACTGACAATCAAAATGTGGTAAATTTTCACAATGGAATACTATTTGGTAATAAAAAGGAATGACAACATGAATGAACTTTAAAAACACAATGCTAAGTGAAAGGAGCCAGACAGAAAAGGTCACATATTGTATGATTTGATTAATATGAAACATATTCTTAAAAAAGCAAACCTATAGAAAGAGCAGATTAGTGTTTGCCTCACATTGGGAGAGGGTCCCTAGGGTTGGAGTGGAGACTGACCACAAATGTGTATGAAGGATATGTTTGGAGTAGTAGAAATGTTCTACAATTGGATGGTGGTGATAAAATTGCACAACTCTGTAAATTTACTAAAGATTATTAAATTATTTACTTAAAACAGGTGAACTTTCATGATATGTAAATTATACCTCACTAAAGCTCTTACCAAAAACCTACTGAACTTGGAAGGATTTTTTTCTGATATTTGGAAGCAAATGTTGTAGAAAGAACACTTAACTGGAAAAGATTACATCTATGTCCTAGCCCTGAGTCTTCCTGTAATTAATTGCTTTACTGAAGGCAAGGCACTGATTTACTCCTGGACTCAGTTTCCCCATCTGTACAGTGATGACAGCCCCTGAGGTACTGTTTGTCTCTCGCACCATGAGATTTAGTTAACTGACTGCTCACGTTTCGATAGGAAGAGCAGATGGCTGCACCTTAACTCACAAGCCTGGGTCATCACTTCACAACAATTAAATCATGCTTGAAGCTACTTTGGTTTATAGAGAATGGAGTGATCGTTCCAACACAAGTAAAGTCCAGGACCACTGGATAGCTGAAGCAATCTCTCCCCAAAACTCACCCTGCTAGGAGTCAGGAGGGGCTCTCCTTCCGGGCAATATCCCACAGGGTCACAGGCAGAGGACGGCTGCAGGGAAGGGCCAGGGCAGGGTCTCTCGTCCATGCTTCCTGCTTCTGGGGCAGGTATGTACTTATCCATGAGGGCTCCTCTCCCCTTTCCAAGGCTGGCCATGGTGTCAATTTACCTACTCTGGACAACAGCCGGGACGTGCAGTGTAAACCAGAGCCCAGTGCCTTGGCAGGACAGTGCCCACCCTCACCAATGCCTGGTAGATTGTCTCACTAGTTCACCATGTGTCTCTGGGTGTTCAGAAAAGCACCAATCTACCCCATATCACTTTCAGGTAACAAAAACGACAACAACAAAATAAGGACCACCCTAAGTCAAAATATTTTCCAAAATACAATCGCTTTTCCATTCATGAATTCCCGCCTGTGTCACACACACTGTCAACTCAATAATCAAGTATCAGTGACAATGACAGATCCCCATTTATCTAGCGAGATGATCTGACAAGGAGAATTCCCTTAGCAAGGTGAGGAGATTCAATCAGGCTGTGTCCAATTGGGAAGGTGAGCTACGAAAGCCCTCCTTCCCTTACTTTATACCTGGAATCGTTAGACAGAGGGTCCACCCAGTGTAGCAGCTGGTGCCAACACTGATTACAGAGCATGTTGTGATGGGAACAGTAGACTTCAGAGATAAACAGCAGTCCAGAAGTACCGAATTATTTCTTTTACTATAACAACCCATCTGTGTCCTTTCCTACCATATCGCTTCACGGATCCTCTGAAATAATTTGCAGCTCTGTCACTACATCACTAAATTAGGGGGGCATAATTCTCCCAATTAAGCATTTAAGTCAAACAAGAAGAAGGGAAAGAAAGAAACATCTCCCGGCATCTTTTGCTAAACTTTAAAGAAACTGAAGACTTGTTCCTGCCAAACGGTAAGTGCTAAATCCCGAGGGCTGTCACAACTTCAAACAAGCTAACAGATGTTTGTTCTCAAGCACATTTTCCTCTCAATGGCATTTCGAGGGTATTATAAACTTCCTGACACAGGATTTCAGTGGAAGCATTTTTACAGATTATTTTTTTACCATAAAAAAAAAAACAAAAAAACATCAACAAGCATTTGTGAATGTATGTTGGGCTATAGGAAAAACAAATGAGATTTTGCAATGTAGGAAATGATAGCAACTGCAAAAGAGAGTTTCTTCACGTACAAACTTGGACATGAACCCTAGAACAGGCCCATTTCTTTCCTCTTTTGGCACACCTCCTCCTGATTGCTCCTGGTATAGACCAGAGGTTCTGAACCAGGGGGTGATTTGTCCCCAAAGAAACATTGGGCAATGGCTGATGACATTTTTGGCTGTCACAACTGGGGTTGCTACCAGCGTCTAGTGGGTGGAGGCCAGGGAAGCTGCTCAAAACCCTACAATGCACAGGAAAGCCCCACACGACAGAACTATCTATCCCAAGGCATCAATAGTGTGGAGGTTGGGAAACCCTGGTATAGACCGAATATAACTGCATCTGGGTGCAGACCACTGTGAACGAGACATGTTTTTGGTCTATGCTGAGCTTACAGTTTAATCTTAGGGCAGACACATAAACACGCATTCCCAGTGTAGTGCACGTGGCTCTCCAGTACAGGCGCCCTTGCACTGGGGGCTCCATCTTGGAAAGAATGGGGAGGATGTACTTGACACAGTCAAGGGCTAAGGAAGGGCTTCCCAGAGGACATGGCCTGCAATGGAAGATGAGTAAAAACTGGCCAAACTACGGAGAGTGGGAAGGACAAGACATATGGGTACCTCCACGCGGCAATACCTGGCCAGGTGTAAGCGAAGCAAAGGAAAGTCCAGCTGGGATGCAAGCCAGGCTTTCTCTGGTGGGTCATGGTTCCAAGAGTTGTGAGCCTGGACGTCATCACTTCTTGGCCTTCTCATGCCACCTCCTTCTCACTATCCACTGGCCCTTTATAACCAAGTTCTATGTCCCCCCCCCAAAAAAAAATTCATATGTGGGAGCCCTGTCCCCCAGTGTGACAGTATTAGGAGGTGGGGTCCTTGGGAAATGATTCTGTTTAGATGAAGTCATTAGGGTAGAGCTTCCCCATGATAACATTATCATCCTCCTAAGACAAAGTAGAGAATCCAGCTCGTCTTCTCTCCACTATATGAGGAGACAGCACAAAGGCAGCCATCTTTAGGCCAGGAAGAAAGCCCTTCCCAGAAACTGACACCCTGATCTCGGACCTCCAGGACCATGAGAAATAAATGACTGTTGTTTAAGCAACTAAGTCTCTGATATTTTGTTAAAGAAGCCCAAGTTAACTAAGGAGAAATTTTTACCAAGAAGTGGAATGCCACTGTCACAAGTACCTAAAAATGTGGAAGCAGCTTTGGACTTGGTAGCATGGGTAGGGGCTGAGAAAGGCCAGGATTGCCAGGAAGGGGATGCCAAAGGGGGTTCAGATGAGGGCTCAGAACAGAGGGGAGCTGCAGGGAGAGCCTCCATCCTCTTAAAGAACACATAAATAATCACGAACAGGATGTTCATAGAAATGTACACAATAAAGGCCATTCTGACGAAGTCTAAGATGGCAATGAGGAACATGTTATCAAGCAATGAAGAAAAGGCAATCTTTATTATAAATTGGCAAAGAACTTGGCTAACTTGTGTTCATGTTCTAATGTTTGGTGGAACGTAGAACTTGCCAGCAATGATGTTGGATGTTTAGCTGAGGAGATCTCTGAGCAAAGTGTTGAAGGAGCAGCTTGGTTCCTCCTGACATCATATTGTAAAATGTAAACAGAGAGAAAGGAATTGAAGAAGGAATTGTTATGCAAAAAAGAACCAGAACTTAGAGACCTGGAAAATTCTCAGCCTACTATATTGAAAAAAAAAAAAAAAAAGTGAGATAGACTATTAGGAAGAGGAGTGGCTGATTGACCATTTGATAATGTGACTAATGTGAGTATGAACCATGGACCTAATCAGCCAACCCAGCAGACACCAGACGTATAGATGGGATTATAGTAGCAGCAACACTGCCAGCTGGAACTAAAGGAAACAGAGAGGACAGAATGAAGGAAGGCTGAAAACTTGCCATTGCTCAGGAGGGGTGAAATGGTGTGGAAAAGGATCCAGGTGCTGCCACTCTCACCAAAAACTCAGGGGGTTAACCTAGTTCCTCCATGGTTTCAAAGGGTGGGGCTGCCTGTCTCATTTAATAGGCCAGTATGTTCCCACCTAATGCCTTGTGGGTGGGGCCCCATGGAGCTGAGGGAGCTGGGCCACCCTATCATGATGTTGGAATGATGCTGTCAGCAGGCCAGTGGGCCAGGACAGCAGAGCGTTGCACCCAAGAGGATTATTCTCCAGCCTTAAGGTCCAGCAGAATTTGCCTTGCTAGGTTTTAGACTTCCTTGGGACCCACCACTCCTTTCTTCTTTTTTATTTCTCTCTCTTGGAATGAGCATGTCTATCTTACCCCTGACCCGTGATTAAATTTTGGAAGCACATAACTTGTCTGGAAGCACATAACAGGCTCATAGCTAGAGAGAAATTTTGTCTCAGGATGAATCCTACCTCGAGTCCTACCCATATCTGATTGAGATGACACTGAGATTAGACTATGGACTTTCAACTTTAACATTGGTGCCAGAACAAGTGTAGACTTTGGGGGCTGTTGAGATGGAATGAATGTATTTTGCATGTAAAAAAGACATGAATTTGGAGGGGGGCAAAGGTAGAATATTATGGACTGAATGTTTATATCCCCTCTAAATTCATGTCAAAGCCCTAACCTATTATGTGATGCTAATAGGAGGTGGGGCCTTTGGGAGGAAATTCGGTTTAGATGAGGTCATGAGGGTGGAGCTCCACTATGAAATTAGTGTCTTTGTAAGAGGAAGGACACACTAGGCCCTGTGAGGACACAGCAAAAATGTATCCATCTGCAAGTGAGAAAGAGGACCCTGTCCAGATCCAACCATGCTGGCACCCTGATGTCAGGCCTCCAGAACTATGAGAAATAAGTGTCTGTTGTGTAAGTCAGGCAGTCTATGATATTTTCTTATGGCAGCATGAACAGACTAAGACAGACCCTCTCTACTTTTCACTGTTCTCCATGACCAGCTTAGAATCCTTGAACCACTAGTAAAAATCACTACCTTCATCAAACTCTCATTCCTTTCCTCCTCTCTCCTTTTATTAGCAATGCCTATTAATACTTTCATTCTTAACCAGAATCTCTCTGTATTCCTTCTTACAGCTGCATGCAAATCTACAATTGTCTCAAAATAAAAGATGTAATTAAAAAAAACACACCTAAATCCTGGATGATGACAACAGTCTGTGTGCCCAAAAGTGAAGAATTAAAGTCTCTGGAGGCTCTATCAGGCTCACTTGTGATCACAGACCTGGCATGGAACCTCTCCCATGAATGCTTTCCCTCTCTTTCACTTTTATCCTTCTCCTACTGATTCTCAAGTGTGTGAAACACATGTAGACCAGAGGCTTGAATTTGCCTTGGTCTCAGGGGAGGCAGCATGAGCCCACTTTTAGCATGTGTGTGAGAAAGAGCTATACCCACCACTCTTCTATGGACACCAATCAGTCCCATTTCTACCATCTGATGAAAGACAAGTCACCAATATCTTCGTCTGCCAAATCCAAAGGATGTGAGTGAGATATTACTTGACCTGTCATTAGCACTTGACATATTCCTATCTTTGAAAACATCCTGTCCTCTTGATTTCTGAGTCCCTGAGGCAGGACATGAAAGTCTCAACCTGTATGAATACAGAAACTTAACAATTCTGGGTTTTATTATGCTCATTTTATGCTGCATCCATGGGATAAAATAGGAGGGTTTCCCCTCACTTCCTGGGGAAGTTGGAAGATGTAGGCCTCCTTGGCCTCCAAGGAAAGGCAAACCATATCTTTACTACTCTGGCCCTGAGTTCAATGGGCCATGAGGAATAAGAAGAAAGTGGATTTCAGGGGCCTTGAGGGGAATAAAGAGGGTTTGGGGTGAGGATGCACAAGAGAACTGGGGAAAAGATGAAGCAGTGGAGAGATTGCTGTCAGGTGGGACTCCTGGCAGTGAGGAGCTGACATCTGAGAGCTGCTGAGAAGGGGGAGGACTCACATCCAGGAAGCACTAGGAAGTGGACTCATCAGAATGCCACATCAAGAGCCATAGCTTGCGTCCCCAGGAGGCTCGTGAGCAATAAGCCTTGCCTGATGATCACCAGCCTTCTTTCTAGGGAGAACTTTCCACCACCTGCACACGAATGGCTTCCTTTTGTCTACGCCCACACCAGAGGGAGCTCCCTCTGTCTGTTATCGGTGAATTTACCCAGGGACTGACCAGCAAGAAGGCTCCCAGACATGCCCCAAGACTGTGGCTGGTTCCCATCCCAGGACTCCACGTGGATATTCCCTGCTATGTCCTAAATGTTTGTGTGCCCCCAAACTTCATGTTAAAACCTAATCTCCAAGGTGGCGGTATCATGAGGTAGAGCCTTTGGGGAGAGGATTAGGTCATGAGGGTGGAGCCCTCACAAATGGGATTAGTGCCCTTGTAGAAGAGACTCCAGGGAGTTGTCTTGCTACTTCCACCACGTGAGGATGTGGCAAGAAGAGCTATCTATGAACAAGGAATTGGCCCCCACCAGACACTGAATCTGCTGGCACCTTGATCTTGGACTCCCCAGCCTCCAGAACTGTGAGAAATAAATTCTGCATTTATCAGCGATCTAGGGCATTTTGTTATAGCAGCCAAATGGGCCAAGAATCTCCCTACGTATTTAAAAAAAAAAACCACACCTATAAACTCAAAGAGTGGGGTCTGATCACATAATGGATGTCCCCTGCCCTCTAAACTTAGTAGGGGAGAGGGACAAAATACACAAGTTTGAGGTCCATGAGCTAGGACGTTTGTTTGTAAGCCTCCTCTTACACTGCCTCCTCAGCTCCTCCTCTGACTTTGCAGGATGCTTTGCTCTGTCTCCTTTGCTGACTCTTCCCCTTCCTCTGACCCTTAAATGGTGAGTCCCTCAAGACTTGTCCTTGTTTCTTCCTCTCCTACCTAGATATGCACGTCCATTATCATGACTTTAACAATATCCACATTCTGAGGACTCCAAATTGACACATTCAGGCTTCACCCCAGGTTTAGACACCCAGCTACTTACTCCATGTCCACACTTGTATGTCTCACAGACATCTCAAACTTAACACGTCCAAGATGACAGGGCCCTTACAACATGTTCCTAACCATCTCTCCACCAGTGTCAAGCCATTCTCTTCCTCAATCCTCGAACATAAGAGCATCTTGGGCATTCTTTCAGTTCACGAGCACAACATACCCTCTTTCACCACAAGGCCTTTGTGCATGATATTGCTTCTGCTCCCAACCTCCTCCACCCCACATTACTTGCTCTTTGTGTCATTATTTGAACTGTCACCTCCTCAGAGGAACTTTCTCTGCCACTCTGTATCTAAAGCATGCCTCTGTTATTTTTTATGAATGCACCCTCTATGGCATTAGTCACTATCTGTATTTATCCATATTGTCTTTCACTTCCCACTAACCCATAAATTTCATGAGGGCAAAGACTATACTACATTGTTAGTACTTGGAACACTGCTTGGTCCATAGAAGCTGTTGGACAAATATTTATTAATGAAGGAATGGTGGCGATTGCAGCTAAGATGGATATAAAGGGGGAGAAGAAATTGGGGCAGTGTGGGTAGGATGATGAATTTTGCTTTATATGTGTTGGCCTTGGAGAGCCTAGAGTACAGATGGATGGACAAATCCAGGAGATGATTGGGCACATGCGTGTGAATGGAAGGGAGGCCAGAGATAAAGGTGTAGGTAGGAGGTCCACAAAACTGTGGCCAAAGCCATGGATGAGGATGAGATGGCTTGAGCAGAGAGAGAGAAGAATAGGGAACCTAGAAGAGAACCCCATGGAAATCTACCTAGAGGGGATCACCACTGTCCTACCACTTCCACCAATTCCTCCCACCCAACACCTCTGTCTTGTCTAGAATATGAAGCCAGGAACTTTAAGCAGGGAAGAAACACCAACAGAAATAGTGACAGAGACCCTCTATGCATTCTTTCTCCCCCACCTTCTGCCTATTTCCAGCAGAAGTGGACTGAGCCGCTGGGTTGTCTAAGTCCACATTTGTGTGTGAACCTCCACAAGAGCTAAGGTGAGCAGGTGACATTAACCCTATCAGGCACTGAGGCCACTTGTTCTTGTCAGTCCATCATCCAAAAAATTCAGGAATCCCTTGGTGTGAGTCATCATGGTAGGCACAGGGAATGAGCGGTGACCAGAACGCAGGTGGTCACTGCCTGCAGACAGCTGGTGGTCAGTGAAGGTGGGCAATGAGGGCTGTGGCCAGGTAGTGGAGACTGTGCCTCCTGGTTAGTCTCTTTCTCCTTGGTGTCAGCTCAGCATGTGGCTGCCTGGAAAGAAACTACATTTCTCAGCCTCCCCTGCAGTGTGGTGTGGCATAGAGCAATGGGATGTGAGCAGAAGTGAGGGATGTCAGTGGGTTGAACTGTGTCCCTCAAAATCTGTATGTTGAAATCCCAACTGCTGGTACCTCAAGATGTGAACTTATTAGGAAACAAGGTCTTTATAAAGGTGATCAAGTTAAAATGAGGTCATTTTAAATGAGGACCTTATCCAACAGTGTCCTTATAAAAAGAGGAGAATTGGGCACACAGATGCCCACGATGGGAAGACAATGTAGAGACAGAGGGTGAAACAGCCATTTGCGAGCCAGGCCTTCCCTCACAGCCTCAGAAAGAATCCACCGCCAACACTTGGTCTTGACTTCCAGCTTCCAGAATTGGGGACAATAAACTTCCATGGTTTGAACCACCAGTCCGTGATATTTTGTTACAGCAGCCCTAGAAACTAACACAAAAACCACTTCCAGTTGGTGACTCTAGAGAGGGAGGTACAGGGACTTCTTTTTCCTTCCTTGCTGGCCTGAGAATGACTACAGATCTGGAGCAGCCAAAGGTAGAAGCCACGTGTTAGGTTTGTCAGAGCCAGGCCCCTGATGACAGAGCACCCTGGACTGCACCCTCTGGACAGTTATAGAAAAGAGAAAGGTTTATTTTTCTAAACCACAGTGTTTTGGGTCTCTTTGTTACCATGTAGTTTCTTTAATCTATATCCTGATACATCTTGCATAACGGCCACAGTTAGCTGTAAATAAACTCATGTGTGACTTCCAAAGAAAGTTTGAAATGAATTATACTTGACCACTTACCATCATTGCATATGCTACATCATATTCATACAAGTTAAAGTGTATCCTGCCATAGCAGTCTCAGCCTCCTAAACCTCCAGTCTGGTTGGTCTTGTCAACTCTAACTTGGTTTACATTGTCGACTTCGTCTCTCTTCCCATTTGCGCACCACTCAAAATATCTCTTCCAAGATGTTCCCTTCGTATCCCCTTAGCCATCACACTCCCTTTATTTCACTCCAATCTGGTTGTCAAGTTCAAAATGCTTTCTGGAATGCAAGCCTGCCAATGCACAATTCTTTTCTTTCTCTTTCTCTTTCTTTCTCTTTCTCTTTTTCTTTCTCTTCTCTTCTCTTCCCTTTTCTTTTCTTTTCCTTTCCTTTCCTTTCTCTTTCTCTCTCTTTCTCTCTTTCTTTCTTTTTTTATTGAGACAGAGTCTTGCTTTGTTGCCCAGGCTACAGCGAGTGCCGTGGCATCAGCCTAGCTCACAGCAACCTCAAACTCCTGGGCTCAAGCGATCCTGCTGCCTCAGCCTCCCGAGTAGCTGGGACTATAGGCATGTGCCACCATGCCCGGCTAATTTTTTCTATATATATTAGTTGGTCAATTAATTTCTTTCTATTTATAGTAGAGACGGGGTCTCGCTCTTGCTCAGACTGGTTTCGAACTCCTGACCACAAGCAATCCTCCCGTCTCAGCCTCCCAGAGTGCTAGGATTACAGGCATGAGCCACTGCACCCGGCCTGCGCAATTCTTTTCTTTCCAACCCAGACACAGTTGGATGTGACTCAGCCATCATCATTATAGGTAAAGCACTTTCCCAAAACTCATGTACCATTGCTCTGTCTTTCACTGGGCATATAGACCCCCCTTTGATGTTAAAGGGACTTCTTCTTGTGTTAGAATTCAGAGACAGTGGGATTTGGCTGAGATTTTTTTTTTAAACTTTTTTAATGTTGACATTAAAATACAGATTTGAATTGATATCTATATGCCTGACTTTTCTTAGTCAATAGAAGTAGAAGAAAAGAAGACCAAAAAAAAAAAAATTCTAACACAAAATGCTAACTACCTTACTTTATTCTACCTTACTTTAAGGAAAGTCCACAGCAAGAATTTTCTCTTATCTAAGCTTGAATATACAAAGTGAAAATTTTGAACATCAAACACTAGTTCCTTCAGGGTTTTTATTATGATCTATTCCATTGTTCCTGAGCCTTTTTTTTTCCATCCAGATTCTCATGAAAGTTCAAATAGGGGATCCATTCTACATTACAGATCAAAATTAAAAATCACTGGAGCATTGGTCTACAAATGCAAACTAATCAGTCAGTCCTACATTCTTTTTTTACTCTAGAACGAAGGGCAATGTGGGTTATATCTGAATCATCCAACAACGATATAACTTACCTTCTCCACAACCCATTTTTACTTGCACACTTTTTAGTGGCTCAATGGACTAAGCAGAAGATGAAATATGGAAAAATCATATTTCATTCCCTGGATCTGTCAGAGAGTGAGTGTATGTACGACCTTGGGGAGGGGGAAATATCCTTTCTCTGACTTTGCTTCCTCATTTGCAAAACAAGGAAAGCTAAGTTCCACTAATTTGGTAATAAATTATCTCATTACTGAGTGTAAATACTGTTATTGTTTAGCGTTTATTTCTGCAATCTGTCAGGATGTTTTGAAATTTCTGCATGAAATATACAACTTAATGCAGTGTTTCTCCTTCTCTCTCTCACACGGGCTGTCGGAGAAGGCGAGGCAGCATGGTGAACACATGAGTGATGTAAATGAAATGCTGTTTAATTTATTTTCAAATGGATAAAAGAAAATGTAATTAAGCTCCCTAAATGCCTTGCAAATAAACTTCCCTTAACGAAGGGCTGGCAAAGGAGGTGGTAACTGATCAAAGTAGCACGTCAGATTCCTTGACACATGGAGGCAAAGGCTAGAGTAAGGTAGCCAGCAGAGAATCAACGGTACTGGAAGCCAGAGATGTCACCGGGTAGAGGGAAAGAACCAGCAACATGGGTCAGATGCTGGTCAGCACCAAGAAGCACACACGTTCCACGTCTGAAGCCTTGGGCTCAGATTGACAGTTGGTGTGAGTGAGCACTCGATCTCTCTCTTTCTCTCTCTCTCTCACTCTTGTTCTTTCACTTTCCTCTTCATGCACAATTAAATGTGTGTATATCACTGTATTTCTCATGTATGTGTGTGTGTATATATATCTTCTATGTCTTTATTTAACGATGAAAAGCCAAGATATCAGTACAAAACCACAGAGAGAGAGAGAGAGAGAGAGAGAGAGGGAGAGAGAGAGAGCCCTACAGATCTGAAGACCCCCTAGAGAAAGATTTCCTTCTGTTACATATGCAGGCTACCAAGCGTAGCAGAGAATCCACAGCAAATAATATCCACTCAAGAGTCTGTATTGTTCATTTGTTAAAATTTGGTCCCTGACCCAAAGCAAGGACTGTAGTTGGAAAAGGACAACTATGAATATAAAGACTCAACATCCCACATATATTTTTAGTTTATAATCAGGTTATAATTGAAAACTAGTTAGTAAACCCCACAAAATAAACATGCTTTGTATTTGTTCCAAAATTCTTACCCTTCAGGATATTCAAGCTAAAGTGAAACTGTCTTTCTGTCTCAGGGCTCCATAATTCCACCTGCTTTGAAATGGCAAGGATGGGAAATGGTCACCTTCGCAGGGTCATTAATGCTCCGGAAATTCACCCTTCAAAGAAACAGGCATTCTCATCCTTTTTTAAATATAGATGTGCATGTCCCAGCTAATCAACTGCCTGAACACATAGAGGGACCCGACTTTGAACTGATTGTGGGATTAATTCTTACTTAGCAATAGAGACGAAATCATCAAGCTGTAAATTTCCTCTCTCAAGGATTGTCTTTATCATAAAAATCATAAACAAAATCATGAGTTTCCATTAAAAAGTAAATATTTTAAGATCTATAGTTTATCAATTGCCACCTACACACTGTTTCAATTATTTGCTTTCCTCTTTTCACCATGATCAAATATGCTACGAAGTCTCCACCACACTACTTTTGAAAAGACAGTATACAACGTTAATCTGCCATAAAACAATATATTAGAATGGGTGGTAATCAATTACAATCGATTTTTGGCTCATTGTCTTTCAAACAAAGACAGTGAAGATCTGAAGCATTCTGTTGTTAAAATACAGTTTCAAAAACTGAAGTAGGCATAAAGCAACGACCAGGAATGGAGCAGAATTAAAGCACAATATAAAATATCTGTAATAAAAACAGTCTTTGAATCACAGATGAACATAAATTGAAAAATCTATTGCTTCTTTCTATAGACATTCCTCAGGATAGTGTTATACTACCATTCACGGGAGATGGTTATCAGAAATAGTCAGAAATAATGTATCTCAGGGAGAAGCATTTCATTACCAGGTGTAATGAAAAGCAATGTTACTGGAAGCATTCTAATCATCAAGTGCTCTTAGCTCGTTTTGGAAGGTCTTTGGTAAAAGTTATCCACAAGTATGCATGAGAGCAATGAAACATCAAATCAGTTCATCATTCTAATAACAACATAATTGGTAATTTACACATTTTAAATATAACCTTCTACCAAGCTTGTCACAATTCTTAAAGTTGAAGTTTAAGTTCAGGTAATGCAAAAGAAATGTTTAAATAAAATTCATTAAGATGATAATAGTGGCTGGAGTAGGTCTAAGAATCATTTTTATTTCATTCTCTCTACCCTCCAAAATGTTTGCAATATATTGTTAATACTGTTGTAATAAACATTTTGATATGATTCTTAACTTTTTCCAAACTTGCTAATATTTTCACTACTTGCAGAGTGTTTTCCCTAAACATAGCTCTCCACTGTATCTTTGTGAGTCAAACTTTTTCTATAGGATTCTGAGTCAACAAAAGTAAGCAGGATATCAGAAAAATTAATTTAAACCCACAGGTCACAAGCCAAAGGAACACATCCTACTTAAACCCTCAGTTGATGAGCTTTAATATCTACAAAAACATCTTTTAAAAAAAGATGCCCCCAAAACAGCAGTTGTGTGGTAGAGATGAGAGTGACCGTAAAGTTTACTTTAAATTTTGCACAAACCCATTTTTAAAAATCTCTACATTGCTTTCATTTCTGTATTTCTTTCACTTGGAAAAAAAAAAACATCAAAGTTTGACACTTTAATGAAATTTCTACATGATGCATAAATTATACATTTTTTTGATTGCACAGTAGAAAATGATCTAAAAAAATTAAACTTTGATAGTCTTCAAACTGAAGAAAAGTGTAAGCCACTGAGGGAACGAGTAAGGGGTGTTCTTTTTGGGGCAATGGAAATGTTCTAGAATTAGACTGTGGTGGTGGTTGCACAACCTTGTGAATAGGCTAAAAACCATAGAACTTTATACTTTAAAATGGAGAATTTTAATACATGTGAATTATATCTCAAAACAAAACAAAATAAAACCACCCAGAAGACACTGAAGAAGGAGCATCAGCTTTAGGACTGAATTACCTGGGCCCGTTTCCCCCATAATCACGGTGTCTCCTCCTGGCCAGAAAGGGAACGATGAGGTCCAGATGCAGGACGCTTGGGACGGTCAGCAGAGGCTGTCACGGCCTCAGAGCCAACTCGCCCTCAACTAAGTGTTTTTCTTCAATCCCACTGTATTGTACAAGTGGACACAGGTGGCCACATTGAGGTGAGGCTCTCAGAGAAGACACCATCTTACCTCATTAAGACAGGAAATGTCCCCGCTTGCTCAGAGTTGGAGACTTTTGTGACATTCCCCCTCCAGAGTCTCTGCCTTCGATGTGGTCGCCCAAAGCTTTTCCCCACCCTCTGGAGCTGTGTGGTTGCCTCTCTCCACTGGCTTTTGCTGCATAATTAACCATCCCCAGGTTTAGTGGCTTAAGACAATGACATTTATGTAGTTCCCGATCGTGCCGGTCAACCATTGGGGCTGAGGCTCTTCTGGGCTCAGCTGCCGGTGCTCAGGTCAGCAGGCTGGCTGTGGGCCGGGCTGACGGGTAACTGGGCCATGGCTCCTCTTCTTCCACCAGGCGAGCCCAGGCTTGTTCTCCCGGTGTAAACGGCTAGCAAGAGAGCAAGTGAAGTGCACAAGGTCTCTTAAGCCAAGACTCAGAACTGCCACAGGCCACTTCATCCACATCCTCGTGGTCAAATTGAGTCATGAGTCCACCAGGCCTGTGGAGTGGGGACATAGCCTCCACCTCTCGGTGGAGGAAGCACAGAGTCCTGGTGCAAGATGTAGGATACAGGATGAGAATGGTATTTGGAAACAATCCACCACAAAGCCCTAACAACGTAGATTCCAAAATTATAAAAGAAATAAACATTTGAGGACCCTCAACTCACAGAGCTAATCTTCCCAGTGGGACGCAAGGAACATAATGATTTAGTGACTTCAAAGCCATATATTATTCAAAGAGGAAGATTTTTCACCAGAGGAAACACCCCCAAGTGAATTGAAACACATCTGCATGCATCCTCATTACTCTGTCCTTCCTTCCCCCTCCTCGAAGCCCTCGGTTAGGTTTCGGGTAGATAAAAGAGTTTTATTCAACACAAAGGGGAGCTGTGGCTCTTATCCACCCTCCAAGGAGAACTGGTGAGAGGACTAGACATGGGAAGTGGAGACTAAAGACTCCTAAGTGAGTACAAGTCCAGGGAAAGTTCTGAAAGCAAAGGACTGCTGATGTGCTTGAGTTCACCGTCACTCAAAGATGAAAATATCTGGTGAAGTCATGTTTCCTCAGACCCATTTCATGTGGGCTTTATTTTTTAGGGTGAGGGTCAAGGCAACTGGGAAAACAAAGCAATAATCTCTAAATACAGTAGAATTGGGCAGAAGTCCCCAAATACCTCTGCACTTCAGAACTGTTCAGTAAACTTATTGAAAACACTACCCCTTGGGCTCTTATCCTTAGGCTTTGTGATTCAGTACGTTTGGGGTTTAGTGCAGAAACTTGTAATTTTAGCAAGCTTCCAAGATTGTCTGGGTGAGTTTAGTTTTATTAGGTAAGAAATGGGGATAATTGTATCTGCTCTGTCTGGCTTCCAGGAATGCACCAATAGACACGGGTGGATGCAGCGTGTTGGTTTGAGGTGCATTAGAGCAGATCCTTAAGTCAGGCTAATCACAGACAGAAAGCAAAAAACAAACAAAAATCTCTGAGGCACGCAAGCTTATATTGAGCACATTTCTACCTTACTTTCTAAGATCTCTATTTTCAGTCTCTTGTTATCTACTGATTACTCAGTAAAATATAGTTTCTTCATGTTACTCCAAGTATGTAGAATTACATACAGCTTCAAGTTAAAACACATCCAAAAAAGAGTAAACAAGATAGAAATACATTTGTTCCCACGTAAGCACCTCAATGCTGACATGACAAGTCAACACCATGAAACCTAAGGGACCTAGCTCTTCCCCTCTAACCGATTTGCCATGCCTCAACCTCATGGTATAAAGTAGAATTGGGGCTCCAGCTATCACATCCACATCCTAGGCAGAAGATTGGAGTAAAGGGAACGACAAAGCAAATAGCCTCCTTTTAAGGAAACTTCCTGGAGTTTGGACACATTTCTTCCATTCACATTACTTTGGCCGCACCTTAGTCACATGGAAAGGAAGTCACTAGAAACCAAGACTGGAAAATACAGTCTCTATTCTAGACTGACATGGGGGCTGAATTTCTAGGAAAAAGGAAAAACAAATTGTAGGAAGAGAAGAAATTTCTGCCATAACCCAGCTTTTTTGGAACATCTATCTTGGTTTATGACCTATAGAAAGTTTTATGCACAAAGGCGTTCATTGTAGAATTATTCATAATAATAGTAAAAACTTGAAAACACATTAAGTGGCCAACAATAGCGAAATTATTGTCAATTATGGGATATCAGTTTAATAAAATAATGTAGAATCACCAGAAAGTTTGGTTACCGAGATCACATAATCACTTTCTCTCTTATATACCTACAGAGCACAGAAACTCGTAGCCCTGAAAACTGGGGCTAAGACTTAGCAAGACGATTCCACAGTCCTGGAGGAAATAACCACAGGCAGCATGAAGAGTTTGATGAAGATAAATCCACCCAGGCTTACTTCATAGCAAACTCAAACTCTGCTTTATGAAACAAATTCCTCCTGAAAATAAAAATAAAAGAACAAAAACAAGAAGACATTTTTCATCCCCCTAACATCTGTCCCAAGGCCCTGAACTAGTAGCATCTGGCCCGGAGTCCCAGGCCACCCTTCCAGCACTGGGAGATGAGCTTCATTTCCTTTCCCACCAACATTCCCGTGCTCTCCTGCCATGGTCAGCCTGCATCTATAGGGAAATGCAAATCCCAGGAAAGAACTTGGCAGGAAGTCGGGAAGAGGAGAGTGCCAGCAGAACCTTAGTGCTTTCTGGCTGACGCTATCTCAGAGGGAAAGCTTTATAGAGGGAAAAGAGACAGAGAGAAACCTGACAGCGTGCAGGCCAAGAATCGTAGCCTTGCATGGACTTTATTTGTTCTAAATATAAGAAAACAACTGAGGGGGGACAGATGGACATTAGGTGAGAGACTTAGAGACCGGGAATCCCAGCAGGAGCTCTGCACACCAAGCAGCAGCCTCTTCTACCTGTAGATTCCAGAAGTGATTCACATTCTCTCCACACGTGGGCAGAGAGAAGACTCAAGAACGCTCCCCTTGCCTTCTCCCTTCCCAAGCCCTGGATTGGAACAGGTGGTTCCTTGCTTAGTGATGAGTATCAGTAAAAACACTACTTCAAACACTGGAAAGATCCATGGAGGAACAGATCTTTGACAAATCTTCTGCATTAGACAGTCGAACCTCTCAATCATTGTTGGCATCTTCAGCAGAATGCAAGAAGGGCTGGCTATTTAGAAGCACCTGCACTATGTCCACAAGGCAAGAATAAGCTGAAATGAGGAAACAAGAGCATGACCATAAATGGGAGGTGGCTAAGTAGGATTGCGAAGAGATTCAAGAAGCTACGGCATATAGAACGTTCTGGAAGGATATGCAAGTTGGTTATAGTTATGGCCTTTGAGGCCGGGAAGTGGGGAGCCACAAAGGCCAAGACTGAGAAGGAAATCATTTGATGGTATGTTATTTTATCCTTAACTAATTGTATCATGTATGTTTATTAAATTTGTAATTTAAGAAAAGAGATACTTGAAACAAAAAAAAAACACTTTTTATTCTGGTCCTTCCCCAGTAAATTTCTAGCCTTATGATCCAAAGACAGATATTGAAACCACTCCGTGTGTCAGTTCCTCATGTATGAAATGCAAGACCCGATACTTGTTGTGGGAAGGAAATCGGAGCAAGTGCGGAAAACATGCCCAGGCCTGGCGAATGTCATTTAAAACCAAGGACTTGAAAGTTACCATCAAAGTGGGAAAGGGACATTTCAGTTAACTGTGACGGCCACGACCACTGGGATTGCTGCCACCAACACCCGTTGATCACACTAAATTTTTGTCAGTTTGGCTTCTTTCTTTTCCTCTAATGCATTGAACTCTTTCCTGCCTTAGGACTTATGCATAGGTTTATCCACTAGCTCTTAATGTTTTTGTTCCTAATTTTCACATGGTTAACTCCTACTCAGTTTTCTGATAGAGTATTCTGATTCCCTGATGGCACGTCCTCAGAAAGGACTCCCCTCGCTACCTCGTATCGCAACTCCTGTTTGTTCTCAGAGAATTTTGTTCTTTTTCTTCATATTTTGCACGTATGCATGTGTAATATTTATTTCTGTAAGATATATACAATTATTTGATGTGTACAGATCTTCTTCACCTCATTTTTTCACTTAAAAATTATCTAGGGTTTTATTCCACATTAATATATTCACAGTTACATAGTATTCCAATGATAGATTTTCCATCAGTCCCCTAGTGTCGGAATTAAGGTAATTTCCCCATTTGTTTTGCTGTTAAAAACTGTGCTGCAATAAAAAAAAAAGTTGTATTCTTACAAAAAAGAGAGAGAGAGAGAGAGAGAGAGATGGCAAAGTTAAAGTTGTAAGAAAGTAGACAGCAGTGATGAGCAGCTGGCCCGTCTCTGGGAATGAAAGTGCCCTTGCCCCACCACCCCACCAGAGCCTGGGCTTGGAAACACAGAACATGAGCTGTACAGACTTGCATTTTTAAGAACTGCCACTAAGAACAAAAAACATGAATGAAGGTAGGTTTTCCATTTTCCTGGATTAGAAGGATTTGATAATAGAAAGGAAATAAGTCTCCCCCTGTTGGTAGGAGTATAAAATGCTGTAACATTTCAGAAGAGGCAATTTGGCAGGATATCACAATGTTTCTCAACTTTTTTTTTTTTTTTGGACATTATTATTCTCCTAAGTAGCCTTTTTTAGACATTGTACATACTTTATCACTATGCCCCCCATGAAATTTGAATCCTACAGATATGCTGAGTATGTTTATATGCTCTCTCTATATAGTATATATATATATATGCTCGTCTATGTATTTACTCTTCCATGTATATATAGATATATATCTAGTATATCTATATCTATATATATATACACACACACACTCTTTACATAGAAGAAGCAAGATTTTTTTTCACCAGAAAGAAATAAGAGAAAGAACAGAGAGAGAAAGAATAAAGAAAGAGAGAAAAACAAAGAAGAGAAGAGAAGAGAAGAGAAGAGAAGAGAGGAGAAGAGGGGAGAGGAGGGGAGGGGAGGGGAGGGGAGGGGAGGGGAGGGAAAGCGGCACTTTGGGTGCCGTTTGAACCCCACTGAAAATGAATGCTCATTACAAATTCAAATGGCAGTTATCTCCATCTGGGTCTAGCAGGAAACAACTGAAATCAAATGGTTCCAAGCACCACTTGCAGAGAGCAGGCAAGACTGAGAGAACTAAAGGATCTTGAAGCACCAGAGTCCAGCTGTGTGGGGAGGTGTTATCACCAGAGGCAGTTGCCTTGCAGAACCTGGGCGAGGAAGGTGTTGCCGGAGCCTCCTGAGAGCTGAAGCTATGGCAAAGGACCACCCACCCATCAGGATTTGCAGATGTGCAGGGCACAGCCACTGTCAAAGCACCAGAGTGGGAGGAAATGCCCAGCTCTTCCTCCTCCTGCCTTTCAGTACCTCCCCTTAGTGAAACCCCACTGAAGGCCACTCCTATAAAATTGGCAGTAATTCCTGAAATCATCGAATATCATAGTCCATAGTCATCCTCTCCAACAGTTTCCCAAATATCCTCTATCAGGCTTAGCCAACTTAGGACTACTCATGAGTCTAAGATTTGGGGCTTTTAGGTGGTGTCCTATGAGATGTCTCACCTTCTAAAATTGACCAATTGCTTTCTCATGGTGCCATTTAGCCTGTTACTCAATCCCTTGCATTTCCTAGAAAGTGGAAATGAGACCTAACGTCTCAACTATGGTCCTGACAGGATTACATCATTGGGGTGGGCAATGCTACGTTCTGCCGATTGCATCGCACTAAGAGACACAGGTTGTCTGTCCCATTTGGAATCATGCAAACACTGACTTCCCTTAAATGGAAATGATGACAACCAGATCTTCACACTGTAGGATGTAGACCCCCCTAGAACACGAAATTTGCTTGTGCAATAGTCACTTCAGCACCAAATGATGCTGGTTTCCACTGACCTCCTGCCTAATGACTTTATAATCACTTAATGAAGTTGTTCGAGATCAATTCTTTCCTGTGTGAAATAACAACGTCTAATCCTGTCATTCCTCTCCATTTACTAACTGGCATTCTTCTGTAAAGCGGAACTTTCCCTCAACAACTGAGACTATTTGGTTACCCTAAAAACAGGTCTTCCGGGAAAAGCAAGATAAATGCTCAACTTTCCGCCTTTTCATGTGAGTACATTGAATTGCTACCTCAAATGAAGTCAGTGGGATTTGGGGGGCTTTCTCTTTTGTAAATACTGTTACCAACTCATGAATTTTCATGTAGTCAATCTATAAAAATTTTAAAAAGCGTTTCATTTCCATGCTCATATTGTTATGACTGTGCCCAATGGAAGTATATTAGAACTTAATCTCATGTCCTTCTATCCATTAATCTGAGAAGCTTTCCTTGCTTTCTGGTACAACAGGCTGTTCCAGACTCATCTTATACCTTTCTTTGCCTGAAATAAGTCATTCATTGCTCAAAAGAGCCACAACTCCTTACCGGGATAAATGATATTAAACCACAAAATCTTGTGAGCTGGGGATCTCATTTCTATTAAGGTGATGTTGTTTCAAGGCCATTTCAGTGATCAGAAATAGAAAATGTAATTTTTAAATTATAAATTTACAACACATTTTCAATTTAATTTGTCATTACAATGTTCTTAGCCTTATCCTTTAAAATATACAAAATAATTGTTAAATGATACTAATATTACTAATAACAAATCCACTTAAAGTTTACAATTTCTGTAATTCTTTAGATGTATCAAAGATTTCTATACAGTTCTATATGTTAAAGTCACTTAAATCCTTTCTATGTTATGTTACCAATTCGATATACAGTCATTTGTTTCCATTTGCTTTACAATTCACTAATAGCTATATGATTCAAGAGTTAAAACAGTGTAAAAAGAAAACTGAAATGTCTGAATGGATAACTATCATATTGGTTTCTTATTTATTCTTTCACTGTTTCTCTATTTACAAATATGTACGCAAGAAATAAGAATATCTCTCATTTTATCTTGCAAAAGTTAATACACTGAAATATGCAAGTTCATAGATTTTTCATTTAATACATAGGTGGAGATATCAAGTATCTTTTTTAAAACTGTATAGGATATCTTTTTTATAGCAATAGAAGTTTGCTTTTTGCTCAGTTATCACATACTACCTTTGACCTTAAAACATATTTTTGAAAAAAGAAACTAAATTGAGAACCACATTTTAGCCCTAACCTTGCTTGTCCTCTAGGCAGAATTTGGCATTTGCTGGTCAATCTTCCTTTTGGAAACATTCTCTCTTTTTCGTTGTCATGGATCCACACCCCTTGATGTTCCTGCCTTCTACTTCTCAGGTTCCTCTGACGTCTCCTGTTCTCAACAGCTCTTACATATTGGCATTCTTTAGGGCCTTTCCATATTTCTCACTGTACACAGCCTCCCCGGATAATTTAATCTACCCTCCTGGTTCTGGTTTCCACCACTATGTTAATGAATCCCAATTCTATAACTTTACCCATGACCCAAGTCTGAGCCCTGGAAAGATATAGCCAACTCCATATAGGATGTCCCCACTTTCTGAGCATAGACACTGCATGTTCAACATTTTGCCCAGGGTGAGTTCATCATCTTGTACCCCACTTCCTCTCCTGACCCCAGTTTTCCTGGTATTAGAAATAGTGCCAATTTGATGGTCCAGGAATCTGGATTCCTTTCTTTCATCATCTTTTGCCTTCCCACCTCTGGGGCCAACTGATCCCAGATGCTCCCAATTCTACCCACAACACAGCATCTCCACACACCCATTTGTCCTAATCCACTCCATTTCCTGGGTCGGACAAGCATTGTCTCTAGTCTGGGCTGCTCCAATACCTCCTGCTTCCCATTTTCATCTTCTCTGACCCCTTCTCCATACTGTATTCAGAAGGATCATTTTAAAACACTGACTGGATCTTGATATTTCTCTGACTAAAATCCAACGACTCCTTAACTCCTTATCATCCTCACAATAAAATCCAAACCTTACCTATTTTATACTGTAAACTAATTTACCGACTTCTAACCCTTGCATGATAGAGTCCTTCAGCAGTCCCTTCTAATAAATGCAACGTTGCTAAATTTTCTTTTCATTTCTAGAATTACAAATGTTTTCTAGTGCCTTTATATTTTTACAAAGCTGTTTTTCCTCTATTTATAATATTGTTTTTCTCCCCTATCCCTCTTTCTAGTCCTTAGCTCATATTCATTGTTTAGGTTTCATCTCAATTATTGCAATCAGAGCCTCGGAGCTACAGCATTGTGTGTATAACATACAATGCTTCCAAAGATCTAAGTATATGATCTGATACAAAGTAGGCTGTTAATAAATGTTAGCTATTAATATTATTTAGGCCATTTATGGATAACAAGGTAATCTCCAAATTGAATTTGTTTTTGAGATCAACTACTCTGCATTTGCATAATTCATATTCCCATTTTTCTGTACTTGAAGCTAAAAAATGCGTGATTTTTAAATTTGTAGTGTCATGTAGAGATAAGTGGGAGATAACTTATTCTGAATGATACAGTTGGATCCCAGACCATTGTAAACAGCTGTACATGCTCAATTAAATGCCATAAATTTTGCCTTTATCAGATATTCATACTCTAAAACTGCTTTACATCACAGAGATGATGTATAAACCTTGAAACATCACTCTTTAATAATCACAAAACCCTAAAATGAGGCATAGCTTTTTATTTTACTTCAGGTTAGTGAGGAATAGTTTTATTACATCTACTTAGAATACGGACCTTTCTCTGCAGGAATATTCACTGTGAGGCTGAGATTACAGCGAGTGCTATGTCATGAATACAGAGGAAATGTGTTTCTGCATAGTGTGGGTGATAATTAGCAATTGATAAAGAACCTCAGCTGTGTTGAGAACTTGAAATAAATGGATTTATGGTGGAAGGGAGGCCAGTGAATGCAAGGCTATATTCTGCTATGGAGAAAAATTACTGCAAAGCAATGATTGCTTAGCCAGAGGCCAGAATTTCTGCAAACGCTCTGAAATAAAATTTTTTAGTAATCAAAGGCATTAAAATTTTAACCTCACTACCTCTTGTTTTATCATCCACAGGCCTAATAATTCTTATAAAAACAAAAAGATCACATCTTCACCATGCCATGGCAAGTGGGTGACATAGAAGCGAGATAAGAATAATGGAAGGTGGAAGGGACCAAGAAACACCACTGGGGCGAGATGGGGCAGGATGACTGACTGAAGACAGCACTTGCCACATAAGAGAAGGAAGGTTTCAGATAGGGGAGAGAGGAGAGGGGAGGCAGCATAGGTGAATTTCAGTGAGAGAAGTGCTGGCGCCTGCAGGGGACCCCACAGAGGAAAACTGCAAAGGGGAGCAGGAAGAGGATAAAGGAAAGTAAGATATCAGTGAAGACCAAACCCAGGGAGGCTCAGAGCTCAGTGAGAAAGTAAGGGGGGATCCTTTCTCCCTCTCAGTCCTTTGGTGATCAGCAGGCTACAAACTTACCAGGAAACTTCTCCACCCCCACAAACTTAAGCTCTGTGGCAGCCACAGAATTATGGGGAGAACTTGCATGATCCCAGAGCTTGGACACTCTGTGTGGGATTCCCCTCTAAGGAGAGTGACCCAAAAGACCAGAGAGCAGGGTTTCTTCTGTTCAGACTCTTCTCTCTCCCCACCCCTCTCTGCAACGGGGAGAGGAGTTTGAGCTGAGCATTTGGCCAGCAGCCCCTCCCCCAGCTGGCAGGTCCTACAGTCTGAAGTCCCCACAGAGACTGGGGCCCATACCTCTCCCCTTAGGGACCTGCAGCGGACCAGGGGTGCCTGATCTGGGAGCTCCCTGCCCATGGCATTTCACAGAGATGCACGCCAGTGGGTCAGATGTGCAAGACAGCCCTCCCGCCCCCATGACTGGAGCAGGTCACTGGAGGACGTGAGGTGAGGTTTAGGAGCTGGGCTTGAGAGGCAAGGGAGCTCATGTGGGCAGAGCCGATGGGAGAAAACTGTAGGGGCCTCAGATATGGGAAACTGGGGAAGCTTCCATCCCTCCCCACCCCCCATACACACATGGAAAAGCTGCACTGTTGGGCCAGGGCAGGTCCTCCAGGTGGGGAGAATCCCACCAGCGCCATGGCAACTGAGTGCAGCTTGAGCTCAGGCACGGAGGGTGTCAGCCCATGGCACCATAGCAAGTTCGGGGCCCGAGGGGCAATGTAAGAGGGGCAGAGCTTACTCCCACAGCCAGTCTGGGAAGTGTCGCCCCTCCCTCGTAAGCAGCTGTTTGGCTTAGAGAACTGGCCTTGACCCTCTTCCTAGAAGCTCCCGCATTGCAGCTGGGAAGATGACCTCTGAGCCCCGACAAGGCTTGGCAAAGCCTTCCAGACTCACATAACCTAACCATGCCTCCAACTTCCACCCACCTCTGCTGTGGTGGAGACCAAGGGACCCCCTGGGAGCTACAAGGCCCTCCCAAAGCCTGGGGCACTCAAGTGCTCCACCTGAGGGCCTAGAGCTTAACACAGGCACAAAGGAATGTCTCTACAGTTGGCTCTCTCCAGCAAGCATCACCCATGGATAGGGAGAACAACCCTATAGCTCATTACAGAATGTGCCAACTCAGTCAAACAGGGAGCGGCTGATTCTAACTCACAAGCATCACCCACCATCTCAGAGATTAAGCTGGGAATCCAACTACAATTCTCTCTGCTTTGAAGAGGGAGGTGATGATAGATACATAGATGATAAATAGATGACAGAGAGAGAGATGAATGACAGACATTGATAGAAAGATGGATAGATAGATGATAGGTAGATAGATGCTAGATAACAAAGCTGGATGATAGACAGATAGGTACACACATAGACAAGACAGACATATAGGTGTGAAACTATTGAGTCTTTGCATTGGAAGGGGTCCTATGATGCCCACCTGACACCAAAGAAAAAAATCATTTCTCCGGCATCCCCAACCAATCGATTACTATTCTAAGCTCTTCTTCCTTCTTTCCTCCTCCTTCTCCATGGGCATATTTTCATGGTCATAAAGATCATCTAGTTTGACACTTTTTAAACACAGTTTGACAAAGATGTAGTAAAGCAAAGTGACTTACTCAAGCTGTAGCATTTTTCCTGAGCTTCTGTTCACTCTTTCTGGAAAATTCCTATGTATATAATTTTTTAAAAAATTGCCTCATGCTTGCATGTCCTTAGAAAATTCTAAATTCATCTGGTGATTGGTCAAAACCACTAAGACATCAACAAGTCAATCAACAAAGTTTATGAAGAGTAATTTACAAAAAGAAGAAATAAAGTTCATTTAGAAAGCATATATTGTAATGATAACACAACTGTTTAATAGTATGCTGGCAAGAGAGATTACTATTTGTTATGTAACTTTGTAGAGCTAGCTCTTCTGGAAGGCAATTTGATAACGTTATCAACAACAGCAAACTCGTTCATTTCCACTGGTCCAGAAAGCTCAGCAGTAGTGCTCTATCATGAAGAAAGAGTGAAAATATAGAGCAAAGTGTTATGCCTGTTTTCCAAAGGGTTATGACCAGAAGTAAAAAATTATGTAGTTATATAACTACATAATAAAAAATTATGTAGTTATATAAACATAATCTCAAAAATAATAAAATAAATTTGATAAGATTTAGAAGTGTTCATTTTAATGGAAGTTTACAATAACAGGATACTGAATCATATGCAATGTAATTTAGACATTTTTTAACTAGAACAAATTGCTAAAAGAAAGTTCAGTGAAGAGTAAAGATAACTTTTGGGGTGCAATTATGTTTTTGCCTCTCTGTGTGTGAACTTTTGGCAATTTTAGTTTTCTCTAATGAGCATATTTCATTTTGTTCAAGTCATAACACATTTTCTCTAAAGGAAAGCTAAGCTTCTTACTAGACTCATTTTTTGTAGACTTCTGTATTATCTTAAAGTCCCTATCAACCACTTGTCTTTCCTCTTCTAAGGGAAAATAATTTTTGCTTGTTAAACCTTTCTTCACAAGTCTTACCTACCAGCTCCTTAATTATGTTTGTTACTGTTCTCTGAAAAGGTCTTTAGGTCCTTCTATAAGAACATTCCAAAGAAAATTCTGATATATTAAAGAGCCCATAAAATCATGAATCTGTTAGGGAATTGCCTCCTTATTCATATACCGGGAAAGGGCAAAGTAGAGGTTTAGCAGAATTCAGCAGATGGCTCATCTAAAAGGCACTGGTGCTTGTCCTGAAATAGGATCTCAAACTTGTGACTGAAAACAGGTGTGTATTAATGTTTGGTGAAGTTACAAAAGCAGTGAATCATGAGTGGAAACAAAAGGCGGAATCCTTGAGAAGGTAGAAGGCTACCCACTCTGCCACCTCCTGCTCATAGCCCAAATTTTCCTGGTAGCTACTCCATGCTGGAAGAGCAATTCTTCTCCCAGCCTCAGTCCACATGAATTCCCACCTGGCAAGTGTTTCTTGAAGCAGAGGAGAAAATGAACCACTGGGACTCGAAGGTGTCCTTTCTGGAACACATTGCCTCTGTGTAAGTAAAGATGAAAGTGAACAAAAAGAATATGACATGTTCCACACAAGTGCAAACTTTGGTATAAGATTAATTAAAAAAAATGAAAAAGGCATAACAAGCCAAAATACTGACGATACAATTGAAGAGCTTTGTGATTATTTTCCTATGTTTTGCATAGAACTTTTTCAACATTGTTGCTAAAAGTATCCTTTATTATATAAGATTTTGTGAGTTGTGAAAAGACATATTTAAGGCAAAATGACAAAGAAGGGTTAAAAATAAAAGGATGGCTTGATGTTCATGGATAAATGCAAACTAGAAGACAGCTGGGTGACAATTTATATCTTATATCAACTAAACATGGATACTGTAATGGTACCCAAAAAAGGAAAAGAAGATTAAGGACAAATATCCGTAAAAGAAGAAAAATATTTGGATGGTACAAAGGAAAAGTCATCCCATCAGATGGGCGAATCTGATTATGAGTGAAACCACCAGTAGTTTTAGATATAAATATAATAAAAACATAAATATAGTTAAACAATATAAAACTGCTGTTTTGGAATAGTTGGATGTTGGCAGTTCGAAATGGTTTAGTCCAATGAATTAGCATATAAGATGCATGGACTTCCTTTCAGAGCGAGAATTGAGTTCCGTCAAGCCAAACCTTTTCTAATAGCTCTATGCTTTCCAATTTAACGAAGATTCTCAGGTATCAGCGTTGGGTTCTCAGGGACTCCAAGTGAGTAAAGCAGAACAGCAGGGCCCCTAGTGGGTGATTCCTGTCCCAGGGGACCACTGGCTGGTGACCTCTTTGCTCGGTAGGGAGAATGCCCGAGCCCCGCCCCGATCTCTATGCTCTCCACTGGCCAGGCCCCGTGACTGGTCCACAAATCCCGCAGGAGCACGAGGTCCCCTTGCACGTAGGGGAGGGCAGAGCATGGCCCAGTTTCAGGAGCCCAGTGTGCTGACTCGGGAGCCAGACTGCCCAGCGGTGCCACTTCCCACGGTTTCCTTATCATCCTGTGTCTCCTCATTTGGAAATCACAGCCACAGAATCCCACCTTGGTGATTTAGGTGAGCCCCCGTGGAGTCAGCACAGGCAAGGCACCTGGAGCAAGCAGTGCCTGGCACGTGAAGAAACTCAATAAATGTTAGCGATTACTGTGATTTTCCTCTTTTATGTGGATGTACGCAATTCCAGAAAGGAAAAGCTACGCATGCATAAAACCAGATCTAAAAATATGTCCAGAGTACAGAGTTATTTATGCTAATGTGTTCACACCTATGGATAAAAGTTTGTAGAATGAGAGGAGGAAAAAAAAAAAACTTTTAAAGATCAAATACAGCAAAGCAGCCACAGCAATACTTGGCATTTGTCTAGTTTCATCTTCAGATGTTCCCTGGGGATTGAGGCAATATCTCCCTCCCCTGCATTATGAAGACAACTGTCAAAATTAATCTGCAGTATTAGGAGTAGTGCTGACAGTTTCATCTCTATAAATGTTATTACTGCATTTTTTAAAAAAAAGAACCCACAAACCTCTGCCCATCTTTCTCCTCCAAGCACTTGGAGGGTTCTTATGGGGAGAAGCACTTCTTCTCATCGATAGAAATTCAATTTGCTGCACAAGTTAAGATGCAATAAACTTCTCTCCCCCTTGCTTTACCGCTGCTCTCACAATCAGAAAACGAGCCTAACGTGTAAATGTTAGAAAGCACTTAATATTTAATCCTTGGAGATTAAGTCTCCTTTGTGGTGACTGAGCTGGCCAGCAACAGGTTAGAAATTGATTGCCTGCTGGGTCCTGGGGGCATGGCCGCGGCTGGAAGAAACATCTGTCCCCCGCTTTCCAAGGCTCAGAAATGCCAAAGGAAATTGAAAGTTTCCTCTTCCAAAGCAGTTGCAAGTTTAAGGAGCCGGCACATGGCCGCATTTAGCATGGCAAAGGAGAAAAGAATGTGCACACATGGAAATCAGGGGGGATTTCTGGGGCCCAGAAATCTGCCCACAGGAGAATTAGCAGAGCTGGGGCCTACGAGAAGCTTCCTTCCACGGTGGCCAGGGAGAGCTCCTCCGTCCCCAGGTTCACGTGGCCTCACGTTAGGAACGCCTCTGAACTGCCCGCTGGGTGTTCATTCGGTGTCACGTGGCCCAGACCCATTCACAGCAAACCCCCCTCCCCCCCCTCCCCCCGCACCCCATGCCATAGATGTGTTTTCCCTTTTGTGCCTCTGAATGAGACCAGGGAACACAGGCAAAAGAAGGAAAGGGATAATTGCTTGCTGTCACCCACTCAACCTCTAACAGAGCCGATTTTGAAAGAAAAGAATTGAGTGCTACTTCCCAGCAGGATGTTGACACCATGAATGACATCACATAGCCAAACCTGGGGCCACCACGGAGCCCTTACAAAAGAGGAGCATGACAAGGAAGGACACCTGTGGTGCCACCTGACAGCTGCCACCTGCTGTGTCCTGCAACGTTGTGGCACAGGCAGGAGGGTGGGAGTGGAGGGCCCTCCCTGGTGCCCTGACGGTGCAAGAACCCCCTTCCACTCCATTTCCTTGTGATAAAAAGAGACTCGTGACGCTTGGATCCCAGGGTGGCTGAGACAATCAGGTGGGAAAAATCATTCAGTAGGAACCCGGAATGTGAGTTGAAACTGGGTCTGGAATGAGTTCCTTGTCAGATCCCAGATAAAGTCAGCTCTTCGTGTGTTATTTAGAGCTTCGACAGGTTCCTTTTATGAGCCGAGGTTTCTCAACCTTGCATTGCTGACATTTGGGGCGGGGTGATTCTTTGTTGTGTGGCTGTCGTGTGTGTTGTGCGGTGTTCATTGCCATCCCTGGCCTCTACTCGCTAGATGCCATTAGCAACCCCTCACTCCTCCTAGGTTATGACAAGCAAAAATGTCCCCATACATTGCCAAACACCCTGGTGGGAGAGGGCAAAATCACTCCCCAGCCAGGAACCACTGCATTATATGAAGGAATGCTAGCTGGTCTAACTACAAAAACCACTAGCATATTAAGCACACTTAGACAACAGTAGAATCAGGAAATTTCCTTTTCCTGCTGTGTAATGATGACCTTTCCACAAAATAAATAGCAAAACCACCCCTTGTACCCTTGTACCCAAATCTAGGGGCAGATCTCAGCGTGCTCTGGGGGCACAAGCACAAAGTCTCACCAGGAGGACGTAGTTTATACTTGAAAAGAATTGCAAGATTTTGCTTATTTATATCAGCAGAAACCTAGGAACTGTACATAAGACTAGATTCTAAGGGTGTTAGACTAAGGAGTGTGAAATATAACACTGAGTTGGTTGGTCCTAATATATTAATCGGGGTGCATTGCTGAGAGATTCCAGATTGAATTTATGCAGATGGAAGTGACTCTAGCATGTGGTTGATTTGTTGGTTCATTGGCTGGCTGGCTGAAATTTGAACTCAACCATGACCTGCTTTTAATGACGTCAAGATGCCAAAAGTTCCCTCTAATACTGTATCCAAAGGCTTAGGAAAATAGAAATATTGGACTACAACACACACACACACACACACATACATATACACATTAAACACATTACATATACACATAAACATACATACACTAACACATAACACATATACTCACATACATATACATGCATACACATGTACTTACGCATACATATACACTCATACACACATATCACTATGTCCACAGAGAGCTCCCAAAGACTCTTGCAAAGGCACTGAGAAATAAGAAGAGTACCTCACTCATCCTTGACAAGGTTCTTGTTGGCTGTTCTCTTGGGCCAGATTTGCGACTGAGATGGGCTCTCTGATTTCATCTGGGATGATGGGATCCTAGAACAGCAGAGGCCATGTGGCAGTGCTTAACCAGAAGGCAAGGTGAGCAAATTTACCTGGGGGCAGCAGGAAAAAGTGGGAATCAGAATGTTTTGACCTACAGGAAACTTTCATTGTGGCTAATTGATCAGAGTGTCCCTTGGAAGGGAACAGGTGGGTGGCCTCCTAGATGGCTCCTTGATCTGTATAACAGGAATGAGCTCAGGTGGTCAGGATCCACAGCTGACCCTCGCCCAGCATCCAGGCTCAGGACCTGCACCTTCCTGCGGGCCTGGCGCCCCTCACCCTCCCCGCCCCAGACTCCTTGCCCCCTTGCCCTGCTCCGTTTTCCTCCATAGTATATGCACAGCTTCACCTGAAACACATTCTTCACTCATTCAACAAATGCCTTCCACGCACTAGGCACTGTGCCAGCTCTTGGAATATGTAAGGGAACAAAACAAAGATCCAGGAGCAGCTCCATCTTTTGCTGTTTCTTATACGTCTCTCCACGTGATTGCAATGCCCTGGAGAGACACTACATCCTGTGTGATGTCTGCGATGTCGTCTGTCTGGTCCGCGGCTGTGTGCCCAGCACCTAGAGAAGCACCTGGCATATACTAGGTGCGTGATAAATAGGCATTGAGTGAATGACGGCACCATCTGCTTGCTGTTGAGTAAGATGGTCTGCATCTCTTCCACGGTCTCTCTTTCCTAGAATATCTTTGAGTCTCAGCCTTGCATCCTCAGTCTGATCACACCATAGAGCAAGCCCTGGCTATCGTGAGCATCTTTCAAGTCCATGAGTGAAATGCAGAAACTGCTGCAGGACAGTAGTCTCCACACCAGGATGAGGATCAGAGTTACCTTGGGAAGCTTTGAGAAAGCACAGATCCCTCAGCACCACCCTCTGAAATTCTGACTTCCCAGGTCTGGGATGGGGCTCAGGAATCTGTAGACGAGCCTGGAAGGCTTTGGGGGCTCTGCTCTGGCCCACCCATCCTCTGCATCTGCACGTTTCTCCAGGACATCCACGGAGTGCCATCCGTGGGAAGTGGCACTTCTGGTTCTGCCCAAGAAGCCAAGTCTGAGCAAAGCCAACAGTATATGGAAAACAGGAGATGGGAGTGGGGAATAGAATGCACCTCTTAATATGTAGATGTCCAGTCTGGATGTCACCCATTGTCCCCACTGAGACATCTCCTGAGCCGTGTTTTCCTCATTCCCCGCTATGCAAAGAAAGAGCTACATACGGCACCCGCAGGGATGACAGGTATGCATAAACGATGTGAAGTGACGCCTCAAGATGCTGAGATTTATGTTCTTCAACAACTTGGGGTCATCACTGACATTTGCCTCTGATTTTAACACTCACAGTTATGACAATGGAATGTGCCAGAGGTTCTGAGGGCTTTAAATACTGAGCTGCATTTCTGCTCTGAGAGCTCAGCTCTGCCCTGCAAAACATCGTAGCAAGCCCGGCGAAAGGGATTCTTGGATATACATTTTTGGGGAGAGAGTGAGACACAGTGATCTCATGGAAAGGAAGCTCAGTTCCTAAGGTCATCTTCAGAGGTGGAAATGACTCATGTTTAGAACAGTGACCTGCAGTGTTTTCTCCGTGGTGTGTTTAAGCATCGGCAGCAAGCCGAACCGAAAGTCTGAAATGCCACAAGAGCCCGGGGGTTGGAAGTCTACGGTTTCCAAACCTGGACTGCCTGGATATTGAAGTCTAGGTGAGAGTGCTTATTCCAGAAGCCCACGGAAAGCTATAATGTTTAAAACACCGCATTCTTGACCCAGGATCATATCTAATCAGCATCAGATAGGTCCCTGTTATCGCTATGGAGATGACACCCGACCTGAGCAGCCACCAGGGGAAAGAGGGCTCTGCGCTTGGCTGTGGGAAACCCGGGAGCCTGATCCGCAGGAGCTCGACGCTTTGCTAAGGCAGCAGAGCAGGCAGGGTGCATGCAGGAGAGGGAGATGGAAAAACAGTACAGACACGGAAAAAGGAAAAACAATGTAGGCGGATTAAACTCGCAGGTTTTTGACACTCATGCTGCCGTGCAAAAAGCAAGTGGTAAGAATTCAGACATAATATCAGCAATGAAATAACATCCTGTTTAAGAAAACAATAAAATACACTGAAGACAAGCTTCAGCCTTACTCAGATCTCATTAGCGAATGAAGATCTAGTCCATTACTCCTTTTCCCCCTTAAACTAAAGGAAGAGAAGCTTTCAGTGACATGATGAAATTCCTTGAAATTACTATCACAACACTCTTGACAATCTCCAAATAGGGATGGTGTTTTTCTACACTAAAACATGAGAAATTGTGCTTGAGGAACCCAATAAGTGCAAAATGACTCAAAGCTCTATCACAGCTGTCAATAAAGAAAGAACGAGCAAAATTCTTCAAAGGCTTAACACAAGACATATTGAGTGTTTTGCAAGGCTGAACAACAGATGGGTACACTTTGTACGTACAGTGCTATCAAAAGTTGTAAAGATAAACAAAGGTCTGTAAAAAATAGTCTATTTCAGGTTATTACATATTCAAAATCATGATTATTTTTCCTGCCTTTCCCATATTTAACAATTAACTATTTATACCTTGGCCATTTTAATACAGAATATTTAATGTGATTATTTGTTGTGCTATTTCTAGGGGAAATGGAACTTTTAATCCGTTCTCATGCCAAACCCATTTGTGCTCAACATTCTAGACTTCTGTCTGCCCAAAAGAGTTCTGGATCCAATCACTTAGGGCAATGACTTTGGAAGAGCTATGGCAACTGGCAAATGAGACGGCCATGTGGTGACAGCTTTGGACTTGTGCTGTCCTTGTTGCCTTGTATTTCAGCTGCCTGAGGTTCTCTGCTGGGGTTTTGCTACCTGCTCCACTCATCACTTCCACACAAGCAGCAGGGACGGCGAGCTAAACTCAGGACTATGCACGGATGAAAGATGCCTCACTTTTCTTCATTTTTATCATGAAAGCAGGTGCCTCAAAAAAGTTTTTAGCTAGCTCAGACATTTCTTATGAGATTCACATTAATCCATCCAACCATCAAGTTTGTGTCTCCTCTTCAAGTTCTACCAGCACTCTCTATCTGAAAGAATATCACCAATATTCCCGTTTTTTATTTTTCTATCTTTCAGTGGTGACTCTAAAGACTAGTGCATGCACTCTTGACTTCGTAAACTCTAACATGAATTAAGATTTTTACCATTATCCAATATTACATCAGGTTAACTCCATTTACTTTCTTTTGTCCTTTGAATAATTGTTGTCATGCATTTTAATTCTATATATTCTACATCTGTTTTGGATCCCAAGACTTTATCATTTTGTACAGTTAATATTTATTTATATTTATCTCTTATGTTGCCCTTCATTTATCTCTTATGTTGCCCTTACTGTATTTCTGTGTTTCCAGTGAGAATTTTTTTGCCTGAAGAACTCCTTTTAGAATTTTTTTGATGAAGTTATATTAGTGACAAACGCTCTCAGTTTATCAAAAAAGTCTTTATTTAACATCACTTTTTTAATTTTAATAGATTTAGGGGTTATAAGTGTTGTTTATTAAATGGATAATTGTTTAGTAGTGAAGTCAGGGCTGTAGTGTAGCTGTCATCCAAATAGTATACATTGTGCCCAGTAGGTAATTTGTGTTCCCTCACTTCTCTCCCACCCTGCCCACTTCCTCGTTTCCAGTGTTCATTACACCACTTTGTATGACATTTATACCCATCATTTAGCGCCCACTTGTAAGTAGGAACATGCAGTGTTTGTTTTTTCATTTCTGATATACTTTACCTAGGGTAATGCTTTTCAGTTCCATCCAAGTTGCTGCAAAAGACATTATTTCATTTCTTTTTATGGCTGAGTAGTGTTCCACGGTGTGTGTGTGTGCACGCGTTTGTGTGTGTACGTGTGGATACACACCACAGTTTCTTTGTCCACTCACTCATCATTTGATGGGCACTTAGGTTGATTCCATATCTTTGCAATTGTACATTGTGCTGTAATAAACGTTAGGGTGCAGGTGTCTTTTTGGGTTAATGACTTCTTTTCCTCTGGCTGGATACCCAGAAGTGGGATTGCTAGATCAAATAGTAGGTCTACTTTTAGTTCTGTGAGGATTTTCCATATTATTTTCCACAGAGGTTGTATTAATTCACACTCCCACCAACAGTATATAAGCATTCCCTTTTCACCACATCCACAGCAAAATCTGTTGTCTTTTTACTTTTTTACTAATGGTCATTCTTTGGTATCTATTTGTGGCTTTAATTTTCATTTCCCTGATGATTAGTGATGTTGAACATTTTTTTCATATGTTTGGCCATTTGTATATCTTCTTTTGAAATAAAATCTGTTCATGTCTTTTGCCCACTTTTTAATGGAGTTATTTGTTGTTGCTGCTGATTTGCTTAAATTACTTATAGATGCTGGAAATTAGTCTTTGTCAGATGTATAGTTTGTGACTATTTTCTGCCATTTTGTAGTTTTCTATTTGCTCTGTTGATTATTTTCTTTGCTAGGAAGAAAGTTTTTAGTTTGATTAAATCTTTATCTCTCTCTCTCTCTCTCTCTCTCTCTCTCTCTCTCTCTCTCTCTCTTGCTGTATTTGCTTTTGGGTCTTAGTCATAAATTCTTACCTAGGGAACATCCAGAAAAGTTTTCCCTACATTTTCTTTTAGAATTTTTATGGTTTCATGTCTTAAATTTAAGTCTTTAATCTACCTTGAGTTCCCTTTTAAAAGACATTTTCACAAGGCATAGAAATCTAGATTGGTCTTTATTTTCTTTCAGCACGTTAAAGCTGCCATTCTATCATCATTTGACTTCTATCACATTTATTAAGAAGTCAGTTGTCTGTCTTCTTTTGCTCCATTGAATGTGTATGCCCTATTTTTTTCCTCTCAATGCTTTAGGGAGTTTTCTCTTTGTCATTTGTTTTTGTAAGTTTACTTTGAATTTCTCTCAATTGAGAATCATACAGCTTCTTGAATATGGGGCAGAATGTCTATAATGTGTAATTTTCTCTTGAAATATTACTTATCTCCTTTCACTTTCTCTTCTCCTTCTAGGAAAATAATTATATATTTATTAGTGCCTTTCAGCATATTTCATATGTTTGTTTATTTATTTATTTATGTTCAACTTTTTGCCTTGTTATGGTTCAGCTTGGATATTTCCTACTCTTTTAATGTCAGTTTAATTCTTTATTCTGAAGATTTGAATTTGCTATTAAACTCACATAATGAGTTGTGATTTTATTTATTGAATTTTTTCAGTTCTAGAGTCTCCATTTGATTCTATCTTATAGATTTTAGCCCATGGGGACATTCTACACTCTATCTTCCATTTTCTTGATTATAACATGTTAGAAGAGTCAATTGCTTATGTGCCCCAAGCATTTCTTTATGTTCTTGCTGGGTGCACCAAGAATGAAGGGTCCTGGCCCCTCTTTATTTAGATCATTTTCCAAGATTATGGCCACAGCCAGCAATTTTGAGGGATAATATAATGTTTCCCTTTAGTAAAAAGCAAGCTTGCTTACTAATTGGTATATAAGCAAGGGATTGTATAAGCTCAGTGTTCCCCAGCTGTGATGACAATCCACTGCATGTGTAACATTCATGTGAGCTGTATCACATTGCTCATGTGGATCTTGGAGGCAAGGAGGCACTGAAAATATACTTATGCTCATGTGCTTGCCGATCCATGAATAATAAAAGTCTTTTCTTTGACTAAGGAGTCTCATGTTGTCTGCTAGCATCCATAAAATAGTAACAAATTAACTCATTAGCTTGCAAGTCAGGTAAAGTCAAATTCCAGACCAGACAATCAAGCAGTTATTTTAATGTACCCATGTAAAAACTCCATCATCTCTTGGTCTGTTTACATAGTCCTTTTTGCCCTTGGTCCTGTTTCTCTTTATGTGTGTGGGGGTGTGTGGGGGGTGTTTGATAATTTTTTAACTGAAATTCGGACATTATCTATTAAAAATAATAAAGCTCTGAAGGATGTTACCTTCCTCTAGGAAAAGTTTCATCCTACAACCTAGTAGTCAGTCTGTGCTGAACCCAGATCACATCAATCCAAAAAGATACTAAACGGATTTGAAGCAAGGTTGCAGTTTTCATAAGTCATTATCTATCTTTGGTTCATCTCTACTCCTAGAGTCTAGCTTTTCGTGGATCTGAAGTGGGAACCTGCAATGTTTACTGTTTATTAGAACCTCTCCTCCTTGGCAACTCCTGACTTCCAATTTTTGTTGCATAAGCACCTTGAGATTGCCAAAACCTCTTCACTGCTTTTCAATAGCTTTCTACTCAGTTTCTTAGCTTCTTGCCCAGTGCAATTTAACAATCAGGCAAATATCTTGAGGAAGGAAACCACTGGAATTTGGGCTTATTTCTCTATGCCATGCTTACTTCTAAGAGTCTCACATCTCCTATTCTGACTATTTTGGAAATTTCACACTAAAAGTTTTCATTATCCAACTCCATACTAAAAATTCAGCTGGCTTCTATGCATTTTTTCCATGGCTCTCCTGCTGTTTTCTCAGCCTCTTACCCACAGCAAATTCTGAGAAGTAGTTCGCAGAATATTGACTTATCTCTCTATAATTCCTTTCTCTTTGGATTATTTGCCCTTCAATTTTGGTTGCGTCATCAGAATTTCAATGTCTTTAATATGATTTTTACAAATATATTTATCCTATCTTTTCTCATTTTAGGGGAAAGTTTTTGGTCTACCACAAACCATAAACCAAAGAATCATTTCTGACACGGCATGCCTTTGCCCACCATAACCAATGATTCCTAAATGTTTCTCACATCATTATACTTCTCTCCATCTCCTCCACAATTACCATTTCATCTCTTACCCACATTACTGAATATCTTGCAGTTAATCTATTTCATCCACTCTTTTTTCTTTTTTAATATGTTCTCTATAAGCAACCACAGGGATGTTACCATAACACAAAGGTATTCATTTTTGATTGCTGTATAGCAAGTTGTCACAAATTTAGCACCTTAAACAACAGAAATTTATCATTTCACAATTTTTATGGGTCAGGACTCAATACACAGCTTAGTTAGGTCCTCTTCTCAGAGTCTCATCAATAAAGTTGTAAGTTGAGCTCCGTTCTCCTCTGAAGGGTTGACTGCAAAAGATTCTTCTTCCAAGCTCATTCAAGTCATTGGCAGAATTCATTTCCTTGCAGCTCCATGACCGAAGGCCGTAGATTTTTTCTAACTATCTTCTGGAAGCTACCCTTGGTTCCTACAGGTTTCACTCAGTTCCTTGCCATGTGAACTTCCTCAATACACCTGCTTTCTTAATCAAGCCAGCAAGGATGATTTCTTTGTCTATCCTGTTAACATAGAGTTTTGTATAATATCATGTTATCATGCGAGTGACATCTCATCACCTTTTGCCATATTCTATTGACTAGAAGCAAGTCACAAGTTCTACCTGCAGACAAGGAGAAAGAAGTATACAGGATGTAACACCAAGTGGGAGGCAGAGATCATGGGCACAATCTTAGAATTCTGCTGCTCTTCTGTTACATCAGTCTTTCCCCAGATTAAAACCTTCCATGGCTTTCCATTGCTGTTAGGAAAAAAAATCCTTAGAATGACTTAAAAATTCCTGAATGATCTAAACCCTAGCTCTCTATTTTCATCTCACGCTAAGCCATCCCTTGTTACTTATACTCAAATCACCTTTTTCTAGTCCTTTATATTTGCCCTTTTCCTTCTTTATTTTTTTTTTATTTTGGCATATTATGGGGGTACAGATTTTAAGGTTTCAATAAATGCCCTTTCCCCCCCTCCCCCAACAAGTCTGAGTTTCCAGCATGACCATCCCCCAGATGGTGCACATCTCACTCATTATGTATGTATATACCCTTCCTTCTTATCACAGGACCTTTGCACAGGTGGTTTTCTCTGACATGCTTTAGTTCTTACCTAGGGAATGCCTATTAATTCTTAAAGTTTCAATTTAAGCATAATTTCCTCCAGAAGTCTTCCCTGACATTTCTAATCAGAAAAATAATTCCTTGTTACACAGCCCCAGATAAATCCTTTTTGTAATTTCAGATACAGCATCCACTTATATATGTGATGATTTGGGCTTCAATCACGTTATGATTTGGTTTCAGATACAGAATCCATTTATTTATGCGATGATTTAGTTTCTAGACTATAAGCTCCATAAAGTCAGGTACTGTGTCTGAATATGGCTCCATTGTATTCTAATTGGCTATGAATCCTGTACTCTGCTTGGAACCTGTACTCTGCTTTCAGCATTTACTTGAAGCCTTTTGAAGTGGATGGAGTTTTCTACAAAAATATGATCTGGTCAAAGGTCTTTCCTTGCCAGCTCCTCTTGAAGACAGAGCCAGGATAAAACTGAAAATGGGATGATACTTGCCAGATGAATTTTCCCAAAAATGAAGTCTGATCATGATATTCACATGAGCAATGTCTTCAATAGTGTCAATTGCCATCAGAATTTTTTTATACTCCTTATTAGACATGAAAGGCCCTCTGAAATCTGGGCTGAACCAGCTTTTCCAAACCTATTTCCTATTATACCTTGCTACAGACTGAATGTTTGTGTCCCCCTCAAAAAAAACCGTATGTTGATGCTCTAATCCACAGTGTGTATTTGGGGGTGGGACGTTTTGGAGGTAATTAGGTTTAGATTATGTCATGAGAGTGGAGCCCTCACGATCAGATTAGTGCCTTTATAAGAAGAGGAAAAGAGAGATCTCTCGCTCTCACTCTCTCTCTCTCTTCCACATGAGTGGAAGAAAGGCCGTGTGAGAGAAAGTGGTCATCAACAAGCTGGGAGCAGACCCTCCTGGGCATTATGGTATATTTGCCTGACAGATTAATATGCATTATTGAATCAAAAATGAATCTATTCCTCTTTATCTCCCCTAAAGAACCTAGACCTGTGCTTTGCATGCAGTAAACATTTAGTTATATTTGCTCTATAAATTAGTTTCAAGTAAAATTAGTTTCTGGGCAAGGTCCAAATTTAAGACAGAAAAAAATATTAGTGCTCTTCAGGAATATGACAATCATTCAATGTGTCTTGGTTGTCATGTTTGAAAAAGATGCAAGGCACCAAGTATGGTGCATTAATTCAAATGAAATTGGGCCCCAAGTACTTCAGAAATGTGACAAGCAAGAGCTAGACATCATATAAGGAAAGCAAAAAAGGAAAGGAGGGAGAATAGAGGCTGCAGCTATAACATGATGAGCCTAAATTAAGGACCAAGTAAGAAATGAAATGAGAAAATACTTGCAAAGTGTCCTCCAAATGCAATGGATCATTAGTGTTATTCTTTTTAATTTGCTTTACTGACAGACATAATGATTATTGATAAGGCAGTCAAGCATATCCCAGGAAATAAAGAGGCACATTCTGGGGTAACAATAAAAAAAAAATAGCACCAACCAAACTAAAACAAGGAAGTCAATGTCAAATATCAAATAAAATGTAAAAGTAGAAATGAAAAAATATTATTCATATATTAGCATGAGCTTGAGGGTAATGTTTCACTCTGGGACCAATTACTGCAAGGAAAGAGCTAGAAAATGGGAGCAATAAACTATTTTTTTAAATACCAAAAAAAAAAAATAACACAAATATAATTAGATGAGATTTATATGAACCAAGAAGGCGATTTCCAGTGAAGGGCTAGAGAACAAAGAATGTCTTTGAATGTCAAAATGGATACTTCAAGGAAAACACAGCAAGCAGTACACGAAAGTTTACAAAGCCTTGAAACTTTGAGTACTACTGACTAATTTTTGTATATTGTTTCCATAGGTAGGAAACTGTCTCTTGGGGACAGGAAAACAAGTATTTGAAGGGCAGCAATGATGTCTTATCCATTCTGGTCTCCCCAGAGTCTGGGATAATGCCCTACACACAGTGAGTGTCCAGTAATCCCTAAGACATGCTATCTGTGTCTCCCTGACACACCTTGTCTATGGGTTTGTCTTTGCACACACCTCTCTCCTCTCTTGGAATAAGGTAAAATGACCAGAACAAAGGCCTTTTGAAATAACTGTCCTGAATCTTTCCATCAGTGCATGCGCCTCTCCTCTAAAAATGTTCAATGCTCCTCTTCTCTGAGTATATTTATTTGCTCTTATGAGAAGCTGCATTAAGGTGAAAATATCTGCTCATGTCTAAACCAATCATGAAACACACACGCACGCACGTGTGCACACACACAAAAAACAAAAATGATGAACTTTGTAGAACCCAAAATTTCTTCTTGAAGGCTCAGAAGTTCGATATACCAATATTTCAACATGCACCAAAAAAAGTTGACCAATGGAAAATAAAGCTAAGCCCACATTTTCCTACCTCACTAAGCCTTTTTATGTTTCCAAATTATTTCAATTCTCTCTCTCCTTTTACTTTCTTTTGGAGTCTGCTTTTCTCTCAGGTGGGCAGCCTCAGAGTTGCAGTCCCAGGCCACCTGCTCTTTGCTGCTTGACGTCTCAGGAATGTCATTAACTCCTATGATCTCACTGCAGACCTTGAGGAGGATTCCCAGAGCTCCAGCCAAGCTCTGACAACTTACCCTCTTGCAAGTCCTACACAGGCAGGCACTTACAGGAAACCTTCACGGATGTCCCTAAAACTCACAAAACCCCACAAGCTGAAAGTCAAGTTGATGTTCCTCTCCCAAAGCAACAATCTTCTCAAATTATCCATTATTACAAAGAGCCCTATTGTAGTCATATCATATTCAGGTTTTGAATTCAGGAATTACCTGCATATCTTCTCTACTGCCCTATGTCAAATCTTACATAAAATATGCATGGTTGTGCATGGTGAAGGGGTCTATTCTAGACACTTTTTTTAAACAAAAGTTCTTTAGATCTGCCCCTTTCAGTTTCCATAAAATTATGCTTTCAACACCTAACATCTAGATCACTGAAACAATATAGTGAGTTTCTTTGGCCCTGGATTCTCTGGCTATAGACCATCTACCTCAAGTCAGTTTCACAAGAAGCAGAAACTGCGGTGGGGGCCGGGCACGGTGGCTCACGCCTATAATCCTAGCACTCTGGGAGACCGAGGTGGGCAGATCACTTGGGGTCAGGAGTTCGAGACCAGCCTGAGCAAGAGCGAGACTCCGTCTCTACTATAAATAGAGAGAAATTAATTGGCCAACTAAAATATATATAGAAAAAATTAGCCATGTGGCAGGTGCCTGTGGTCCCAGCTACTTGGGAGGCTGAGGCAGGAGGATTGCTTGAGCCCAGGAGTTTGAGGTTGCTGTGAGCTAGGCTGACATCATGGCACTCTAGCTTGGGCAACAGAGTGAGACTCTGTCTCAAAAAAAAAAAAAAAAAGAAAGAAAGAAACTGCGGTGAGATTTCTGGTCCATGTGCTCAATGGAGGGGTGCTCTTACAAGAAAGAAGGTGAAGGTAGAAGGGGCAAAATGCCAACAAAAATGTGCTCTCACAGGGGACTAGCTTGAGCCAGATGTCACAGGGAAGCTTTGGAGCATCCATGACAAGCCGAAGTCGGTTCCCTCTTGAGATCAGGAGACCAGCCACATGACGATCGGTATGCCTGGTGGGTGGGTGATTCACCACCCAGAGGGTTTCATTAGCCACGCAGAACTCTCCAGGGACAAGACAGCTATGGGGCAGCCACCCTGAGAGCAGCTGGGAGCTGGGTGCACCTGCCGTGGAGGTCATCTGGGCAGGGCACCAACAACATCCCAACACCAGTGGTTCTCAGAATGTTGTCCCTGGACCTGTGGCAGCAGCATCCCCCAGGAGCTTGTCAGCCATGCAAATTCCTGGGCCCCAACCCAGGGCTACTGAATCAGAAACTCCGGGGTAGGACTGGATCCCAGCGATCTGTCTTTTTGCCATCCATCCAGGCGATTGCGATGCACACTGCAGTTTGAGAGCCGTGGCACTGCACCATCCCACACAGAGCTCACGAATATTTCTTAAGTCTCAAATTATATTTCTCCACTGATCAAAAGCCTATAGTAACTCTTTGCTTATTATTTCCTATGTCAACCTCCACCTCCACTCCCAGGTTAAGGATAAATGCCTTCCATCAAATCAGACGCCACTGTTCCTCTAAAGGCCCATCTCAGCAGCCCCTCTTCGTGGCTATTAGCCATCACAGAATCACAGGACATCATAAGAGAACTTGGAGGTGCATTAGCCCAACTCCCTCCTTTTCACAAATAAATGAAAGAGGGCCCCAAATCGTAAGCATCTTAACCAAGATGACACAACTGCAACTCAGGGCTTCTTATTTTAAGTTTCATGCTTGTTGCTATACACCATACCAATTATATTTTGAATTAAGGGTACAAAGTTCTATTTAGACAGAATGAATAACTTCTAGACATCTCTTGTACAGTGTGATGACTGTAATTAATAATAATGTAATGCATATGTGATAATTACTGAGAGTAGATCTAAAATATTCTCCCCACCAAAGAAAAAATATATGCGTGATGAATATGTCAGTTACTTGGATTCATTCATTTCACAATGTGTACATACATGAAAACATCACACTGTACACTGTACATATTTATGTAATTTTCATTTGTGAGTTATACCTTCATAAAGCTGAGGGACTATTTTTAATTAAAAATAAATTTTAAAAGAAAATATAACACGTAGTCACAATTTGATCAGTTCTACCTCTTTATATTTGTGTTTGTGTTTTTACCTCCAATGAACATATCTGCCCAACTTTTTTTCCATTTCCATTACCTATTCCAGAAAACCATCCATGACAGATATGGTATATTATATCATTATTTGTCAAATATATACCTTCGCCTCCCCTCCTCCATGGCAAGATGCATTCACTTGCCAGCTGAGCTGGTCTTGGCCAACAGATCATGAGGAGCTCTGAGGTACCTGGATGCTACTGCAGGGAGACACACTGTTTGGCTGGGACCCCAGCACTCTGCTCTCCATTCATACCAAGTCCCTGATGGAGATGTTCCTGGGACCCGGGCTGAGGAAACACATGGATCGGAGTTAAACCTGACCCTCAGCCTAGAGTCCAGCAAGCCAAACCCAGCAGGGCCGCTCCTGGCCCACAGACTCATGAGAGAGACATGAATGCTTGTGCAGACACCATGCTGGCCTGTTTGTTATGCAGCACTGCCACACAACCACAAAAGCTCACCTGTGCTGATGAGATACTGGGGGCCAGCCATGTTTCTATGCATTGCAAATATACTAACTCACTTAATTCCCATAACAACCCTATGATGTAGGAGCTTATTAGGCCCATTTTACAAATGAGTAAACTAATGCAAGAGAAGTGATGTAACTTGTCCAAAGCCACACAGCTGAGATACAGCTTGGCCACACTGAAGCTCTGAAGGTCACACTGTCCTCTGCTCTGCGGGTGACATTTCGGGCATTTGGCTGCTTTGTGTTTCCCCTTCCCTGGGTTCCCAGATTTCCATGGGAATTCCTGTAGCTTGTCCTTATCATCTAAGTTACAAAGGTTACTTGATTTTCTCCCTTCCAAGGTGGGAGGACAGCTATTACCTGGCCCATATAGAGAGCTGTAACAAGGCATTCAGTAAGTGCTGGTTGGTTAGTTGTCAAATTATTGAGACGCATCAGGCCCTCAGCACCAAGGGCCAGTGTTGATGCTGTGGTCTCCCAAACAAGCTCCCTGCATCTGGGAGTAGCACAGTCTGTCCTGGTCTTCACTAGCTCTCCAAGGCCACACCCTCATCCTGGCATCACAGTCTCCCATAATCCATCCTCAGCATGTCTTTTCCACCTGCTCCTTCACTTCTCCCACGGCTTACCCCAAGCTCCACTCAGACACTGCATGTCTCTCACTCCTGTCTGAACATGCAATTGCCTCCACCTTGCATGGAGCCTTTCCACCCTAACCTCAGGTGCAAATACTTCCCACCCTCAAGGGCCAGCCACACACCACACTCCTGGGGACCCCCCAGCTGAGCATCCTCTTCCTTCCTCTGGGCTCTGATAGCATATCTCTGTGGCTCTGGTGTGCGTCTCTTGGCTTGTGGCATTCCCTCTCTACTAAACGGTACGTGCATGCCTATTCGTCTTGCTACCATACACCTCTTAAAGCTAGGGTCCATGTCAAATTAATCCACAACCTCCCAAAGCACACAGTACCATGACTTGCAATGAGTAGCAAGCATTCAATAACTATTTCCATAATGACTAAGTGATGTTAAAACTGGCTTGCTTTTGCGAGCTCTTCACTTTTAGCAAGTTCTAAAGGGAGTTGGGTGGCGGCATACAGCAGAATCAATCGAAGAGGGTACATCACCCACCAGCTTCCCATCTGCAGATGTTGCCTGTTGTAGAGCAACATGCTGCCCTGTTCAGACGCTACTGCCAAACAGAAGGTTCTCTTGGCAGAAGCACCCGCACATACTGTGCTCTGCAGGCTGTGCCCCTGAACCGGCTCTTCCACTGGCAAATGGGCATCTCCGAAATTGCCTGACCCCCTTCTCCACTGGCCTCCTGCCACCTAGACAGATGGGCACAAGAGTGAGCAAGCGTGTACATCAGGCCAGAGCTCCTGATAAAAGATTTGTCGCTCATGCACAGTGCCACCCTGTCCAAACAAAAAAGCACCCTGCTGGGTCATGTGAAGTGTTGCAAAGGAATTAACCTCATATTCTAATTTTGGGATCCATTAATTAAAGAGTCCCAGACCTAGAGGTGAAGGGTGAGGATGAGAAAGAGATGAAAGAAGACATTCTGTCTCCTTTTAAAATTTTGGCTGGTGGCATCTGCGTAGCCAGAAAGAGATACTTTCTCTTTCCAGGTGGAGTTTAGATTTAACCCTTTGCACTCGGATGTTGAGTGTGGATAATGTCGAGAGGATAATGAGAAAAAAGCGAGTGCAAAGGGTTAAGACGTGTGTTTCGGCAGCAGCTAAACCCATGACCTGAGACTTCTGTGGCTGCCTGCAAGGCAGCAGGATAAAAGTCCTCTCAGGGACTAGCATGCCTGCACACACAGGGATGAATAAAAGTTTAAACCCTTCCCATCAGAGCCAAATCTATAAACCATGTTCCAGCAGAATAGGTTCGGAGAGAAGAATAATACACTCGACATCCCACCTTATTGAGAAGCTAGTTTCCGTAATGTCAGAAAACCTTTATTGACTCAGGCTGTCTCAGCTGTCAGATGGCACATGACGGCTAGACAACAAAGTCGGTGTGGGTGCAGCCAACACGGCCTCTGGCATACATTACAAAGTTAAAAGCCTAAAATTGACAAAGAAATAATCCCACCTACAACTTTAAAGCACTCCAATTCTGGTCTTTTTAGAGACACGAAAGACAAATAAGAACTGCATTGATCTACTTGGTCTATAGATCACACAAATAATTTCTTCTGCTGGGATTTGCTCTTTGCTTTTCCTTTCTAAGCTCTAAAATAGCCCTGACTCGTGTGGAGCACAAGGAGGGCAGCATGAGCATCCTAGTTGGTCATCTGCACAAGACACAAGACACCAGACCACACAGGACCACGGGGAAGCCGATGATAGAAAAACAGATCATCTGGCAAAGCAGGTGTCCAACGGCCAGCAGGTGACCCAGTTATTGGACCAATATGGTGCCCAGTACTGGAAGGTGCTTGGTCTCAGAAATGGGTTATAAATGTCCATTCAGGGCTGTGACATCTGGAAGCTAAGAGCCTTAGAGACTTCAAGCTTTGCTGGTCACACTAGGGTGTCAGGTGCTTCTCTGTAGATAAAAACCATCCAGTCTGTTTATTGTCTGTCTTTCAAAAGTCATTCCTTGTTTCCAGAAAGCTCCAGACAGAAGCTTGACTAGGGATTAAGTACCCATTGTTAATGTGGCTCGGAGACATTGAAAAAGAACAAGAGAGAAGAAGAGTTTAAATATCCTCCACAGAAAGGATATCGCACTGTGACAGGTCTGATGTTGCATTTATTAAACAATAGAAGGTGCAGGATAGCTCTATAATGCATTGTGGTTGTGCTTGAAAAAATCATCTGCAAGGGAAAAGTAACTTTATTTTCAATAATGAGTCAAATCCTATCTGCTGGGAGGTTGTATGTAAATGGTTTTGAAGAAATTAACCTTTAATTTTATTTATTTATCTACACACATTTCTACAGCTTCAGAAGTATCCAGGACCTGCTGGTTTTTTCTAAGTTAGAATTAGTTCAAGAGTTTGACTTTAGCATCCTTGGATGACTTAGACATATATCGTAAGTGTGTCCAAACTTATTTCCACTGCCCAGAATTTTTTTCATTCTCTCCTCTTGCTGGCAGGAAGTCACTACAACGTTCATTTACCTGGTGGCAGGATGAATGGCCAACTCCTGGTATGTACAAGCTGAAGAAGCTGCAATTTGCTCCCTGTTTCCCTTGAAGGTCACTAAATTTAATCCTGTGATTGAAACTCAATGCCTCCTATAAATCTCAGAGAACTGTGATTCCTAAGGAGGCAGATAATTTGGAGGTGGGATATGTTGACCTGTGCACGCATGTTAAACAATTATAAATTGTTCCCTTTCATCTATCTCAGAAGTAATCTACAGCAAGACTCTGAAGTATAAATCCTCTCTGAAATGAGACAGCTGGGAAACAGCCCATGAGGATTGGTGTGTTCGTTCATAACACTGACACCCCGAACAACTTCATATGGTGACAAATGACACTGATTTTCAGCCTTGGCTTGATTTGAACTGGTAGCTTCTATCTCTGGCTTCCTTCTTGTGGGGGAAAAAAAAATATGTCTCATTTATCCCGTTGGCATCACTCCCAGTTGCTGAATGGGTATGCCACCTCTCCCAGGTAACCACCTCAAAGTTTTCTAGCTGAGCTCATTACTGTAGGAAATGTTTTGGCACTGTAATACATGTAATACATGATAAAAAATTATTCTTTCACTTTGTGCCTGGGAGGGAAGGTAGGACATGGAGAACAAAGTAGTTCTGAATTTGTCTCTCCCAGTCCACGTAACCTTTGATGCGCCAGATTGGAAAATTGACTCTATCCGTGGATACTCGTGAAACCTCTGGTGGTCTCCAGGTTCTGACAGGAGAGCACCTGCAGGAATGAAACCTTGCTGGAGAACCACAGGGTGGCTCCTCGTGGGGTGGGAATGGGCATAGAGAAGTATCTGAGACAGAAAAATTGAGGCAGAGTAATCAATGACAGAGGTTCATAACAAGAAAGGCACATTTGAGAGCAATTAGAAGGTCAATGATACTTACAGGTACTGAACCTCCAAATCTACCTACCGGTAATTTGTACTGGCCTAAATTGAAAGGGTTCTCCCTATTTTTAGTCACCCATCATTTTAATCTAAATCACACAATCTCCCTATATTCATTTTCTAGAGCTGCTGTGATAAAATATGAAAACCGGATGGCTTCAGCAACAGGAATTAATTGCCCCACAGTTCTGAGGGCCAGAGTCCAGGGTCAAGGTGTCAGCAGGGTTGTTTCCTTCTGAGGACCGTGAGGGGGAATCTGTTCCAGCCTCTCTCTAGCTTCTGGTGGCTTCTGTATGGAATCTTCGGTGTGGCTCGTAGACACATCACCCCAAACTCTGCCTTCATGTAGACATGTCATTCTCTCTGTGTGTCTCTGTGGACAATGCCCCTTTTAACAGGGACATGGTCATATTGGATGAGGGGCCCCACCCTGCTCCATTGTGACATCATCTTAAACAACTCAATGTCCCAATAAGGTCACATTCTGATAACCTCCAGGGGGGTTAAGACTGCAACCTATAAATTTGGGGGGCAGACACAATCCAACATAACATTCCCTAACAATATTTCTACGACAGCCCATATTCTGTGCTTCAGGCTGAGGGTGCAGGGCCTCATCCGCCAGAGTTATAAGAAGGGACCGAGGATGTTGAAAGTAAGATGAGACTCGAGATTCAGGAATGTGTTCAAACTGCAGAACCAAAGAGGAAATCATCTAAAAAGAAAGCCAGATGGATTGCCAAACTTAAAGTTTCAGAACGAAGCATTAGAACTAAGATAAGAATACGGGAATTGGATTCAACGAAAATACACAAAATGCAGGTAAATAACTTGTGGTGCAACTATCAAAACTAAAGTTTTGGTAAGTATTTTCTCACCCCATGAGTAAAGGACCATTTATGTTTTAGTGGGAGAACAATCATCCTGTCTCAATCAGGGCTGAGAGCCCTACATAAAAGTATTTGAGTGGCTATTTCCTCAAATAATACTCTCAGACACTCTTCGTAATGGGTTCAGCTACTGCCTGGATGTGACATATCTTGGAAGGAAGTTTATTTATTCTATTCACTGGATGCCTCTTTTGAGAGCCCCTAGCTAAATTTTGGTTCCAGACCAGGGCAGCTAGCAACACTGCACTAACGGGAAACGAAGGGGAGCTGGACATGGATGTTCACAGTATTGCTTGCGTGGGATACTTCTTTTACCTGGCAGATGGCCTAATGCACAGCTGTCTGACCTGCGACCACAGGTCCCCCACGAAGGAAACTTGTGTGTACTGGTAGGTGCTTTTTTGGCTCTTTTACCTGACCCACTTCCAGTTTATACCTGTCTGACCTTAGCTCCAGCACTGGGAGCCTGACCTTGACCTTGAGTTCTCCCTGGCATCTGGGGCGGGGGGGGGGGGGGGGGGGGGGGGGGGGACAACTTGGCCTGATGCAGCCCATAGTTATTTAGATGGAAAGTGCAAATATAATATACTACCACAATAGGAATAAAACTCAAAGGTTTTTACTTCCAGATCTTGGGAGGATGGATTAGGAGGGCAGTTCTCCATCCCCAGTCATACAAGGCAGAAATGAAGAGTCAGGCAGAGAGAGAGAGAGAGAGAGAGAGAGCGCGAGAGAGAGCGAGAGAGAGAGAGAGAGAGAAAGAAAGAAAGAGGAAGAAGGAGTGCTGGCACACAGGGGAACTAGCAGTATAATAAGGGAATAGGGTGTGGATCACTTTAAGCTCACGATAGATAATAAATTAATGAATAAATGCATGCCTGAATGGTCTGTTTGAAGGAAGCAGAGGAAAAATGGAGAGTCCAGTGTGCTAGGCCTCTAAGTTCTTATCTCTGACCACTGGCTTGAACCATTTGGCTGTGCTGTAAAACTGGAAACTGTGACAAGGGTGATTGAGCCCCGTGTCTTGTAAGAGAAAGGTAAACTTGCATTCAAAATGGATTTGGAGGCAACTTAAAATTATAAGAATTTGCCATAATGCCTTCAGGTGTTAGGGTCTAAGTTTTTTGTTGTTGTTGTTTTGGTTTTGGTTTTTTTTTTTTTTTTTGAATCCTGGTTTGGAATTACCAAAAGATATTAATAGTCCTACATTCTGATTGGTATCAAGGGCAACTTTTCCTTTTTTAAAAAAATGTGTTTAGTTTTTTGTTTGTTAGTTTTTACAGTGGGTATAAAATTAGAAAAATATTATACCTTTAAATAAGAAAGAACTGGATTTACATTCTATTTTTTAAAAAGAAGGTAATGATTTCCATTTCCAATAAAGTATTAGAACTAAACCTTATTAGAACTTATTAGAACTAAACCTTCAGATGAAAGCAACTAAAAATGGTGGATAAAATATTTAAAATACCTCCTTATAAGAATTTAAAAACTGACAAGTTTGTAGAAAAATAATAGCTAAAACGAAATCTAAGCAAAGCTGAAATCTAGAAAACCAAGTACAAGAAACTTAATCTACTTTGACTCGAGGACACTTGGCTGCCCTGAAAAACTCCTGCTTTGGTTTTGCAACCTCCATCTGCAGTACAAAAGTCAAGGTCAAGGTCAATGCCTAGACACTATCACAAATGTAGAATCTAATAGCAGGCCCTCCTCATGTTAACATGGGGCAAAAAGAACTATAAATTGAGGATAATGGCGCTACCTGTAAATTCTTCCCTCACTCGTATGCAGGTGACTACAGAGAAAGTTGTCTCGGCCCTGTTTGGAGCAAGTATAAAAGGAAAAGAAAAGGTGTTCCTAAGAAATTGTAGCCGTGGGCTAGCCTTTACAACATTTTGTGGGAGATCCAGGAATCCTCAAGTTACCAACAAGGATAGGGTGGTCCCAGACCAGAAGTATTCATAGAAACTCAGTAGTAGCAACATGCATATCCTTCCTGGACAAAATCACCTTTATACTGGCCCTCAAAATATTACCACAATAAAACCTTGAGAGCAAGAAATAGCACACAAATAACCAATCACGCAAAAAAGAGAAACCTCCATGAACAAGATCAAGAAGAAACAGCAGACAATCAAATCATACCCACACAACTGAAGTATTGAAATTGCCAACAATAGATCATAAAGTAAGTATGCTTACTATGTTTAAGTAGGGAATAAGAAAATATTTTTATGGAAAAAGTAGCCTACTACATTTGAAAAGAACCAAACAGAACTTCTAGAAATAAAAAATATACTAAAGAAAAGTTCAAAATGAATGGACAAGTTTAAGAGCAGATTAGACACAGGTGAAGAGAGAATTGATGCCCTGGGGAGCAGACAAGAAGAAAGTACCTAATCTGCAACGGAGAGACCAAAAGAGAAAAAGATAAAAAGTATGTTCATAGTAGAAGAAAATTTAACACATATTTTGAACAGAATTCCAAAAGAATAATAGAGAATGGAGCAGAGAATTATTTGATAGTGTATTTGCTGAGAATTTTCCAGAACTAATAAAAGATTTAGGAAACCTAACAAATCCTAAGCAGGGAAATAAAAATAAATATACATAAAGATTCATCATAGTAAAAATAAGATAAACCAAGAAAAAATATTAAAAACAAATGGAAAAAAATAGATAACTATCCCAAAAGCAAAAACTCACAGCTGGCTTCATTAACTATAATAAAAGCTGAAATACAGTGAAATAATATTTTTAATTAACATGAAAGGAAAAAATTGTCAACCATCAACATATAATTCAAGAATAGAGAGTAAAATATATTTTCATGAACATAAGCCAAGATAATTTACCAGCACAATTTCATAAAGGAAATTCTGAAATATATGCTTCAGGCAGAAGGAAAATAACTACAAAAGGAAAGCATGAGATTGAAAAAAAAGAAAAACAAATAAAATTATTTTTTAAACAGGGATAAATATAATTAAATATTTGTTATATAAAACAATAAAAATAATCTCTGTGTACACTTAAATAAAATAATAATACAAATACAAATAAGTCAGGGGTGAGAAATGAAGCTAATTAAATCAAGCTAAAAAGCTTCTACATACCAAAGAAAACAATCAACAAAGTGAAAAGACAATCTATGAAATGGAAGAAAATATTTTCAAACTATCCATCTGCAAGGGATTAATAATCAGAGCATATAAAAAACTCAACTGAATAGCAAAAATTAATAATAATTCAATTGAAATAGGTAAAAGATGTGTAGACATTTCTCAATAGAAGACATACAAATAGCCAATAGATATAAGAAAAATATTCAAAATTCCTAATCATCAGAGAAATACAAATCAAAACCAAAATGAGCTATTATCTCACCCTGGTAAGAATTGCTATTATCAAAACATCAGAAAATAATAAATGCTTGAGAGGATGTGGACAAAAGGGAATACTAATACAGTATTAGTGGAAATGTAAAGTAATACAGCCCTTATGAGAGTCAGCATGGAGTTTCCTCAAAAAACTAAAATAGAGCTACCACATCATCCAGCAATCCCATTGCTGGGTATATATCCAAAACAAAGGAAATTAATACAATAAATATGTCTGCATTCCCATGTTTATTGCAGCACTATTTACAATAGCCAAGATATAGAATCAACCTAAATGTCTATCAACAGATGAATAAAGACAATGTGGTGTGTATACATATGGAATATTATTCAGATATAAAAATGAAATCCTATCATTTGCAGCAACATGGATCAAACTAGAGGTCATTATGTTAAGAAAAATTAGCTGGGCACAGAAAAACAAATATTGCACATTCTTTTGTTTTTTTTCAAAATATTAAGGGAGTACAAATGTTTTTGGTTACATGGATTGCTTTTGTAATGCTTGAGTCAGGGCTGTAAGTGTGTGCATAATCCAAATAGTGTTCATTGTACACAATAGGTAGGTTTTGCCCTTCCCCTTTTTCTCCTCCCCTGCTTGATTTCCACTGTTTTACTTCCCCCTGTGCACATGTGTGCTCATTGGTTAGTTCCAATTTAATAGCAAGTACATATGGTATTTATTTTTCCAT
>VSMD01121293.1:0-22252 GCA_008750895.1 Mirza zaza | reverse complement strand
CTCTTGCTCAGGCTGGTCTCGAACTCCTGAGCTCAAAGGATCCGCCCACCTCGGCCTCCCAGAGAGCTAGGATTACAGGCTTGAGCCACCACGCCCGGCCTTTTTCTTGAGTCTTTTCATGAATTTCACTGAGATGATTTCTAGAATAATTTTTAGTTTCCCCCAAAATTGATTGGTATTCTCTTTGTTGTACATTAAAATTTAAGATTAAATCAAGAACACCTTTAATAACCCTCAAAATACAAAATACATTTTTTATAGAACTTGTTAACATTTATTTATTTGGGGCATGCCAATAATTACCTCTATGTCCACCTTCCCCATCATTCTGTTAAAGCCAAAGTGCAGTTTAAAAACTGTTAAGTAAAATAAAGTGTTAAGGCTTATCTAGGTTAAAAAAAAAAGAAAGGAAAATATTTGTGACATAAGTATTTAAATATCTGAGCATTCTACAAAAAAAAAATGAGGCTTTTTTGCCTTATATTATCTAGATATTATAAATTTTTAGTTGTACATATATGCATCCTAGAATTTCTTTTCTCTTGATTTCATAAAGAGTTTGAAATTCTCTGTTATAATAATGAAGTTCCAAATCTTTAATGTGATTTTTTCAGCCATTTTAAAATATAGATTGGCTATCAATTTTTATCTTTGCTTTTTTCTGTTATTTCATATGTTTTCAGTATATAAAAATTTCTTTACTTGGCCTCTAAGTTATAGGGTTCCCCCCTTCAATACTTATTATTTTTTCAAATCTAAATTTATAAAATTAAGTCTATATTAACGAATTCATTTCTCCTGTGATTATATATGCATGTATTATATATTCCCTTCGAACTTAATCTTTTCTCTCAAAGAACTATCTATGGTATATAACTGATGATGAAGATTGAATATTTGTGGTTATTGAAGAGACTTGGGGGATACTGGATTTTGCAGAGTCTCTTCTAGTGACCTTTGATCTTTCAGCTTTGAACATATAAGCAACATAAAGGATCCACTACTTGATGCATATACCCCTTTAATGCTCATTGTTCTGGCTTAGTACTGGGAAATACTAAGAAGCAGATCAACTCAAGCTGGAAGGGAGAAAAGATGATGAAAGCCAAGGAATGTCTTCACCTGAAGAGAATCAAAATTAACTGTGCCAACTTTAGGTGCCATTGGTTGCAGGCAAATAATTTCAGGTTTTCACTCATCTATGATTTCTGTGATTTTTTTAATCTAAAAGATTTTCTAAACTAATTCTTAAGAATATTGAATTTCACCAAAAAGACCATAATAAAGAAAACATGATAATATTTCTTCACATAAATAGTTATGTTCTGTGATTTTTAGCACCTTATTTTTAATAAATGAATTGTGTTATAAATTTTAACTCATGGCAATAAATTAGCAAAAACTGAGTTTATTTGGTACTATCATAACCACCCACATTTAGCACAGATGTTCAGCAAAAGATTTAGGAACTATTTTGGAAGCTTTCATTAACTGAGAAAAATTTGCAGAATATTTATGGGTAATATTAAACTGCTCAAGTTCATATTTTCTTTCCTGATCATTTTATAGCAGTCTCATAAATATCAACAGCTGGCTTATTGGTTCTTCAAAAAAGTCTTATAGATATTAATAGGACCAAAGCCCAATATTTTAATGTTTTCTTAATGTCAGAGTAGTTGCCTGGCCACAGGGCACTCTGATCAACCACACTCGAACCCACCCAATGTGCCTCATCTCATCTCTAAGACCCTGCTTTTTCTTGAAGTAACTCATGGGATCTGTAGAGACCAGGGTGGTTTTCCCCAAGGGATCTAATTTGCTAGGGGCTATTTATCTCTTGGTCTAAAAGCCTCTAGGAACCTAATCATATCTAGAATTCAGGGGATATATGGAGAGTGAATATTTTAGAAGAGAAGTAGAAGATATTATTATATTTTCCTTGGATTCTTCTAATTCAGATTCAGTCCCCTGTATGCTGCCTCTTTCTGTGTCAGACCTGACTCATTCTTTCAAAACCCCAAAAGATTCAATATGGGCCAGGACTAGATACTAATTCTACAGAATTCTATAACTACCTTTAGGACTTGTAAACACTCTGTGAGTGTATGTATATGGGGATGTGGACTCAAAAGTCAACCGTATTGCTCACTGACTATGCTGACTGTCTTGGTGATCATCTTCCAGAGAGGTAAATGACAAGCAGTATAACTTGTGATATTTCAATGACTGGAGGAAGGGGTTTTACATGTTAGAGAGAAAGGGGAACTACTATTGGGAATGTATATTTTGACTGCACGTGGAAACCTTAAATGCCAAACTAAATTTGAACTGTCCTATAAGCCATATAAAGAAAACAAAGCTTATGATCAAGAACTATGAAAATGATGTTAAAGCTGATTAAACTTTACATAGGTTCGAAGAGAATTGTGAAAACTTAGAGGCAGAGAAACAAGTCCAGATTATCATCACAAAACCGTCCAGGTGAAGGTGAAGTGGGCCGGAGGGTGGCAGTGATGTTGAAAGGAGAGAGGAATGCAGGGGCCAGTGTGAAGATTAACTATTGGTGGCAACTAATTGCGTATAAGAACAATGGTGAATTTGAATTCTGTAGCATTTTGAGCAAGGGTAATTAAGACAGCAAAAAGGCTACTGAAAAATATAGGCTAAGCAGGAAGGGCTCTGGCTTTGGAGGATGCTATAGTTTGAATGTTTGTCCTCTCCAAAACTTGTGTTGAAATTTAATTATCATTTGTAACAGTATTAAGTGAGACCTTTACCTTAACAGTATTGAGGTATTAACACTTTAGCAGTATCAAGAGCTGATTATGTCCTGAGGGTTCTGTCCTCATGGGTAGGGCACTGGTGCCATGAGATAAGGGTGAGCTTAGCCCCCTCTTTCTCTCTCTTGCCCTTCTGCTTTCTGCCATGGGGTTACGCAGCAAGAAGGCCCTCATCAAATGTGGCCCCGTGATCTTGGACTTCCCGGCCTCCAGAACTGCGAAAGGCAATACATTTCTGTTCATTATAAATGACCCAGTCTCAGGTATCCTTTTATAGCAGCAAAAGTAGACTAAGGAAGAAATGGTGATTTTTAAGCAAATAACCCTGGGGAAGGATTCCATAGCGAGATATTGTCAGATATTAAGATAATGAGTTAACTTTCTGATTACTTGCCAGTGGGTACTCTGAGAAGTCACAGATTAGAAAAGGAAAGAAAGATGAGTCATTAGTGATTTTGCAAAATCTAAGGATACTGTGAAGCCAGTGGGACCCCAAAATGAAGCATTGACATAAGATGTAGATGCAGAATGAAAGTTAGGAAATGTTGGAAAATAAAGTGCCTGCTTCACACTTGTGGCAAGAAGCACCCTGACCAACAGCATTCGGATTAAAGGGTTATACCATGGATCAGTCAGAGTCCACGTGGGGCATATTTAATGTGGACATTTCAATCAGAGGGAATTTAATACTGGACACTGTTTACACAAGTGATGTAAAAGCCAAAGAGCCAAACAGGAGGTGGTGAGCAAACCCAGAGATTAATAGTAGGAAACCATCAGACACCTGGGGCTGAAGGACAACAGGGGCTGTGGCATTACCAGAGCCCAGAAGCTGGCACTGTGCAGTGGGAGCTGGAACCACAGAGTGGGGTGCTGTCTGTTGGGAGCTAGAATCATGGGGGAGACCGAGTAGGTGCTAAAGATGCCACTGGAGGCAGAGAGGACAGAAACCCCCTGGCCTTGCTGCTTAGCCTGCCTGCCAGTCTTCCATCATTGCCTCTCATCCGTTGGCCAGGCCTGCCCACATGCTAAAGGGCAAGAGAGCTGGCAAACATGATTCCCTGAAACACAGAAAAGAGGAAGGGCAGAAATGGAGCAGATCTGAGCACAAAGTGGTGCACATGGTTAGCCTGTTATTCATGACACGATTTTAAGGACTACCTCCTGAGAAACCTTTGGGAGATAAATGTAGATACAAATGTTGATATTTCTTCCTCCTATGTATCTGCAATCTAAATAGAATTGCAATTTTCTAATGCCATTGAGAATTTAATGATCATCTAAAGTAGCAGTGCACATATTTTTAGCTGCTGGACTAGCCTTCAGTCCACCCTTCCCCCTGCATTTCTTTACCTTGTCAATGTCACCATGTGCTTCTTATCTAGTTACCATAAAGCTGAGCAACCACAAAAAAGAATAGTTCTGCCATTTTAAACAGAACAGATTAAAGTTTTTCGTGATGCAAGAGTGGGTTTTAAAAGATAATTGTGTCCCTCCTCTTCTGTAATTATTTTGTACTCTGCAAATGATTTATGATCTCCTGGCTAGAGGACTGGAAAAGCTTCATAATTTTAGATGCTTTGCCTTTGAATTTCTCTGGGTCTCTTGGAAAGTCACTTATTCTATCAAGGACTATGTTTATGTAGAAATAAAGAACATACCTAATGCATGGTTCAGGTCAATACTTGCAATTTGCAGCCTGTCCCCAGAGCCCACACTGTACCCATGTAGCACATAGTCAGTGTCTCAGGTAGGCTCAGATGTGGAGATGTGGAGGACTGTCAACATACCCTAAGACTTCTCCAAAACCACAGGTGCTGGTCTCAGGGGGAATTGGTTTGGTTTGGCCATTCTAAGGCTCTGTTTGAACAAATATGCTTGAATGGCTATCCACAAGGAAGCATGAAGAACTGTCTGGCATCCAAATGGGGGGCAGGAGAGAGTAGTGGCCAAGTGCAGGGAGTCTGGTTAATTTCACTTGGCTTTGTATGAGTTATACTTATATTTGAGCTGTTACTTCATCTATAAAATAATGGTAAGAGTATTCACTTCATAGGGCAGTTGTAAGAATGAAATGAAATAATGTAAGTAAAGCCCTTGTCACATAATAAGTACAGTTCTCAATATATAGTTGTTGTGGTTGTTACTATTACTGTTGTTGTTATTGTCATATGGAGGAGGGAATCAATCCAATGGCTTTGGAAGCCATACTATATACTGCCTATTTTACTACAATAAATCCTGATTAACCGCTGATCTCACTCCCCAAATCTCTCATGTCATGTAGGCATCTAATATGAATGAGCCCTTGTAAAGACTATAGCTTTAAACTATGGTTTAGTTCTAAATCTTCTGCCTTTGATAGCAAAATAGATGGGAATCAACTCTTCACAGAAGATGTTTTCAAGATGAACAGAAACAGTAAAAAACAGTCCCTTAGAGCTTTCACACTCTTTCTAGTATGACCCCCCCCAAATGTTCTAATAGTGTCTCCCTTTGGTTGTCTTTTTGTGTAAATTCCCAAAACACACTAACTATGTAATGTTTTCACACTTGTCCCATGTCTCTCTCTGTCTGTCCTCTGTTCTTATTTCTCATCTACCTAGGAAATCACCCCCTCCCTTCGCCTATCAAAATCTCCTCTTAAGTCCATTTTACATGAATATATATCACAAAGCCTTTTATTATCTACTTATATAAATGGGCTCCCTTTCTGATCTCTGAGCTCCACAGCATTGTTTACATCTCTCCTGCTACAGTCACTTACTGCCTTGTATTGTTTGTGGACTTGTCTGAGCCTTCCTTAATAAGATAAAGATGTGGGAACTGATTTTACGTCTGGACGATTCCTTGCAGTAACTGTCACTGTGCTTTGTGCAGAGAAGTCACTTAAAAATTATGCGCAGAATTAAATGTAATACAAATTTTTGAATAATACAATTTTCACTTTGGTCCCTTTAGTCTCTGGCTTTGTTTTTAGCTCAGCTGTATTCTAGCTGGAGACTTCATTCCCTGGTTTCAGATTAAACATTGTCCTAGTAAACTATGCATTGCAGAGGCCTTCTTTGAAAGAGATTTTCAACAGGAAATGTACTCCCATTCTTTTTGCTGTTAAGAGCAAGAGAATTTTGAATTAAAACCAACCTACTGCAGCCTTTGGAATGGCTCTTTAATTGACCATTAAGCATGTACATGGAAATAAAGACTCTTTTCACTGAGGTGAAAAATACGCTACCAAACAAGGCATGCTTTCCCCAGCTGCTGAAGGAATAAGCATGATTTGAGTGAATCAAGATCTTCTTCAGTAACTTCTTCTCTCTGCAGGAGATCCTGTTATTTCAGAGGACGAAGGACACTCAAAACTTATAGCTTAAAGGACACACATACACACACGAACGAAATTTCAATTCACACATACTAGGGAAATTGGCAAGTTGAATCCAAGGAGAAAATTTCTTATTTCTTCATTTTTATGTATATATCATGATCTGGGTGAATGTGAGTAGAAAAGCCAACACATTTTGAATCAATGGACTCTAAATACTTTCTTGTAGCCATCATTTGGCATTGAGGTTTGCGAGGAGCACATAAGTATGTATCAAATAATGTGGTGAGAACCATCTGTGGGGGGAAACACAGATAAAAGCCCAACCTTCTAGATTTGTGTCTGCTGAGGGTCTCTGTGCAGTGTGGCAAGGCTCCAGGCTGTAAGCACTTGGCCATTGCATTTGGATTTTAAAAGATCCCAAGCCATAAATTCTGGTTGCAATTAGAGCTGGTGAACAGAAAAATACCCTAGCAGTTATTAATATGTAAATCTGGTAATCTAGGAAATTGATCGCAGGCTAGGGTTTCTGAATTTATGCGATCTCATTTTGACCAAAATGACATCACACTTCAACAGCTCTGCATAAATTGACAGTAAAATGCATAATGTTTCTTTAAAATTAGTACAGATAAAGAATGCTTAAGAAGAGCATTGGATAAGAACACACGTGGCTACAATACATCACACCAATGATACACGTAGTCTGAACTCTCATTCCCAAAATAGCCAATGTCATATGATACGGTAAATAAAAAAAAACCCAATAATAACTCATGTCTTTATGAATAGGGCCAAATGATTTCTTTAGAAATGTTTTCTTCTTTTTTGGTCAAACTTAGGATGTTTTACCTCAATACTGGTACAAGTAGAATAACCAATTTTTCTTATTTATTTTTATTTCAAAATATTAAGGAGGTACAAGTGTTTTAGGTTACATGGATAGTTTTTGTAATGCTTGAGTCCCAGCTATAGGTGTGTCTATCACCCAAATAGTGTTCATAGTACCCATTATGTTGGTTTATTCTCCTCCCCTCCTTCCGCCTCTCCCCTGGTCGATTTCTACCGAGTTTTACTTCCCTCTGTGCAATAATCAACTTTTCTGCCAATAGTCTTGCCATTTAGAAGGATAGTGCTGATACCTGGAAATGTTTCTTGGAATTGCTCAAGAGCCATGCCTGTAGACACAGCTGGAATCAATCGTGAAATGGGCTACACGGCTAATCAGTTTACAATATGGACCTGAGAATTGACTGCTATTACTCTGCTTCTGAGCACTTAAGCCAATCTCAAGTAACCTGAAATAATGTATTTGTTTTGAAGCCTAGTTGCATAGTTTTGTGTTTTTTTCCCTGACTAAAATAATAAATTGGTATAGTTAGCAGGCTGCATTAATCATTTCATATCCTCTTAGTACCACAAACATTAAGGGCCACCCCACACTTACTGAATCATGCTGAAATGTACTTCAGTCAAATATTGTTTCAGACTGAGATCCACTGAGTCCAATTACCTGACAGTCACACGAAGGGCAGATTTATGGATGAGCATGGCTTTCTCAATGTGAATTATTGTTTTATATTTTTTGCTTTACCTGAATGCTGTAATTTGTTGTGAATGTGCAACATACACTAATGTAATTGTTTTTATGCACCTATTTGTATTTAAAGCCTATTACAGTTCTGCCTCTCCATAAAGGTGTCTCTTGCTTTTTAAAAATCAAGCTAGTTAAAGATCCAAGAATGTCACCTAGTTTGAATATTCAAGGATTTGGCAAACAAGTTCATGTGAGTCAGTCTCTCTGGGGAATGAGCCTTGGCCTTGGAATAAGACGCCTTGGGCCAGAGGACCAAGAAGAGGTTGAAAAGGTATGGAAATAGGAAAAGGCATGGCTTATTTAGAGCATTAAGAAAACATTGTGTGATTGCTATAGAACAATGGAATGGAGATGGAATGAGAGGACATTCCTTTGCCATGGGAGGCTAGCAGTCATATACATTGGTTATCATGTCACTTTTCTGCTTATCTATCCTTTCGAAAACTCTGGTGGATTATTGCCATTTTGTTTCCTTTTAAAAACATTTCCACTTTTTTATGTTTTTTTTTTGTGTGTGTGTGTGTGTGTGCTTAAGTGTTCAATAGTACTTCTTTTTATTATGGATTGAATCAACTTCCAAATGTGGGACAAAGCTTGTCAAGCTTATTTTCCAGAATCTTCCTTGGATAGCATCTTAGGAAGTTGTACTGACACCTATCACTCTTTTTAACATAGTGATTTGAAATGCAAACGTGCATATGTTAGCCAATGGTTCTATAATTTTATCACCTAGTCCTCATGATATTCTGAAAGGGGATACCTTTCAGCCCGCTTCTTTGAGCATTCTGGTAGCAAAAAGATGTCCATAGCTTTGTGACTCAAGACAGTTCTGTGCAGGACGTGAGATTTGGTCTGGGTCTTAAAGGACAAATAGAAAGTAACTGAGCATTCCAGGCAGAGGAAACCTCATAAGTAAGGCATAGAGATAAGGACATTCAGAACAGGGAGGATGAAGGAGGGTGCAGGACATATCATGGAGTCATTGAATGGTAAGTCATGATTGCCTGCCTGTAGTGGGCTTTATTCAGTAGATAGTTTGAGATAATCAGTGATTTTAGATCATAAGAAAAGCATGACTAGAATTGCTCACTAGGAAAATGAACCATAAATCAGACTGCAGAGAGAAGGTTTGAGGATAGTGAATTCAGCTAGCTAATGTTTTTTTTTTTCCAGCTAGCTAATATTGAGAGGGTAAACACATGTTAAAAAAGAAAGGATTGAATTGTGGTTGCAATATTGAAAATAAAGAGAAGCAAACAATTTAGGGACATATTCTGTAAGTAGAATCAATTGACCAGCAACTGTTGGGAGAGAGATATTTAAAATGATTCCAAGCTTTTGAACTGACATGATGCTAGTGCCATTAATAGACAGTGGGAGCACAGGAGGAGGAGGAAGAATGTTGCAGGGAAACTATGATGAGTTAATTAGCTACACATAATGTAATGTAAGTTGAGATAATAGACTACTTATAAAATTAGACATGTGGGTCAGAGGAAATAAAGCCTCTGCCAAATGTCTACATCTGTGTCTACTTCTCATTTTAACTATAATAGACTAAAATGAAAGGTGAACTATGATTACAAACCTATCCTCCCAAGTTTATTGTGAATTAAGTACACCATTGTTCCAATCTGACTATACAATACCCTCATCAGTGGAGCCTTTTTAAAATATTAGTATGTTTGTTCACCCAGGTCTTTAACTCAGTGGTCTCAATTAGATCCTCAGCAAATAGAGAATCTCTGTCTCCACTTTACTCCTATATGACAGCTGGAAAAGGTTATGAGTTCTGAACCCAGATAGCTTCTGTGTAAGTCTTTCTGTTTCTAAACTCTCATAATTAATCTTTTCCAGACTGACAATAATTCTACTGTCCTCATTTCACAGACAAACTCATGGTTTTGCAACACTTCAGATAACTCATTACTAGGTGAAAAAGGAATGGAGATACTCTTTCAGGCTTCTCCAGTTCTGCTGTGTGCTGTCAGGTCAACATTCTCAGCACAACTAAGCGGGGACAGATGGTGCCCATTCCCTCAGTGACAGAATCATCCAGCAATGTCAAAGGCATTTACATCCTTGAGAGAGAGATGCTTTATGACTAAAAGTTTCCCACCATGTGCACTCCAGAATACAGCAATGAAACTCCAATAACAATTCATGTCCAATTATGTTAAACTTTAATTACATAAATCATTTAGAAGTAAACTCAGTGACTTTGTTCTATTTTCAATTCTCCAAGGACACTTTCTAGAAGGACATTAGTGTGCTTGACTTGAAGGTGTCTACACTAATGATTATGTAAAATTCAAAATTGGACACATGTTCTAAAATGAAGGCTGTATATTTTAAATCACTGTAGTAAAATTAGAAAAGGAAAATGTTCAGGAAAACAGTCATTAATCTGGATAACATAAACGAAATTTTCTGTTTCTTTAATCACTTTTCTTCTATTTTATATATTACTAAATTCAATTTTGTCTTTTCTGATTCTGTAAGCATGGCCTTAATATTTCTGCTTTAATAACTTATAAGTTTGGTAATAAAAAGATTTTAAACTTTTCTCATTCTGTCCATTTTCTATTTTAATGGCGATTAGTGTTAGTTTTAAAAACTGTAACTTAAAACTCTTGTAGAATCTGGTGACCTGAATTTTAGTTTTAATTCTGGCATTAACTCTGTACGTAATCTTTGTTAACTATTTCATTTTTCTGAACCTCAGATTCCTCATATATAAAGGACAAGGGTTATTTAGCTAAGATCTCTTCCATCACTGAAATTCTATTATATGATTTTCTCAGATGAAAATGATGATATAAATATAAAATAAAATTTAGTGAGATAGCAAATTTATTTTTCCTCATTAAAGTTATATAATTTTTTTGGTCTAAAAATATAAATTTGCAAAAAACCTATAAAGTTTTTTGTCTTTGCCTTTATTGAATGTGACAATATTTTTATCTTGAAAATATCAGATCTGAGAGCACATGTTGATATCCTCTATATAATTTTTAACCTCTGGATATTTCCACCACAGAGGTTGTATCCTCTGAAAGTATCTCCTTCATTAATTGAACTACAGTTATCACACATAAGGATGTATTCAATTATTCCTTTTTTATTCCTTTCACCCTAATAAGTATGTTTAAAATATTAAGAGGGAAGAAAAACAAAACAGCAGCTCTTTAAACCCAAAGACATCAAGGAAAGCTGAAAGTAAGCTGCTTATTCAACAGCAGATTTATGTTCCATGGTGTTGGAATAGGTCACCACTTTGCTCCATCTCCCCAAAGCCCCTCTGCCATTAAAAGTCTATCTTGTGGCCTGACATCTTGAAAACTCACTCAGCTCACTGAGATGGTATTGGATCATGGTCACATAATAAAATCTGTGCATGGTAAGAGATGGATATTATTTTATTCTTCTGCATGTGACTATCCAATTCAAGGTGGATAAAAGTTAAATGTAAGACATGAAACCATAAGAATTTTAGAAGAAAATGTAGGAAAATGTCTTCTAGTTATTGGTCTAGCCAAAGAATTTATGACTAAGACCCCAATGGCAATTACAGCAACAACAAAAATAAACAAATGGAACTTGATTAAATTAAAAAACTTCTGCACAGCTAAGGAAATAATCAACAGCGTAAATAAACAACCTATAGAATGGGAGAAAATATTCACAAGCTATAAATCCAGTAAGGGCCTAATAACCAGAATCTACAAAGAACTCAAGCAAATTAGCAAGAAAAAAACAACCCCATTAAAAAGGGGGCCAAATACATGAACAGAAACTTTTCAAAAGAAGATAAATGGCCAATAAACATATGAAAAAATGCTTAATGGTATGAATCATCAGGGAAATGCAAATTAAAACCACAATGGGAGATCACCTTACCCCAGTCAGAATGGCTTTTATTAAAAAGTCCAAAAACAATAGATGCTGGCATGGATGCAGAGAAAAAGGAATGCTTATACACTGTTGGGGGAGGGGGAGGGCTGCAAATTAGTACAACCTCTATGGAAAACAGTATGGAGATTCCCAAATAACTAAAAATAGAACTACCATTTGATCCAGAAATCTCACTACTGGGTATTTACCCAAAGGAAAAGAAGCCATTTTATCAAAAAGAGACCTGCACTTAAATGTTTATTGCAGCTCAATTCACAATTGCAAAGATGTGGAATCAACCCAAATGCCCATTTATTCATGAGTAGATTAACAAAATGTGATGTTATTTATATATATATTTATATATATGTATATACACACACCATGGAATACTACTCAGCCATAAAAAAGATGAATTAATGCCTTTTGCAACAATTTGGATGGAACTGAAGACCATTATCCTAAGTGAAGTATCTCAAGTATGGAAAAACAAACACTACACAAACTCACTATTAAATTAGAATTAATTGACGTGCACATATGTGCACAGAGGGAAGTAAAACACTGTTGAAATCAAGCAGGGAGGAGGTAGGTAGAGGAGTTGGGTGAAAACCTACCTAACAGGTACAATGAACACTATTTTGGTGATGAGCACACTTAAAGCCATGACTCAAGCATTACACAAGTGATCCATGTAACTCAAAACATTTGTACTCCCATAGTATTTTGAAATTTAAAGATTAAAATCTGTCAAAGCTGAAACTTAGAAGAACATGAATCTGAGTTATGTCATGAATGTTTTTATTACATAAAATCTGTCATTGAATTATAAAAACATTGAAAATAAAATATTTATAAAAATTTATATAGCTCATAAATGTCTCTAATTGCTGGATTTTCTTTTTTCCATTTTTAGATATAATTTAGATATAGTACAATTGACAATTTTTCATGTATAATTCTATGAGTTTTGACAAACCCACCACCAAAATCAATATAGAATGTTTACATCATCCTTCTCCCCCAGTTTCTCTATGCTCCTTTGTGGTCAATCTGTCCATCTTTTCTAGCCCTTGACAACCACTAGTCTGCTTTCTCCCTACAGTCTTGCCTTTCCAAGAATGCCATGTAAAGGAAATTATACAATTTATAGCCTTTTTTGTCTAGATTCTTTTACTTAACATAATGCACTTGAGATTTATCCATGTAGTTGCACATATCAGTCGTACAATTCTTTTTATTGCTGAGTAGTAGTCTGTCATATGGATGTAACTACTTTGTTTATGCATTTCTTGATCGAAGGGCATTTTGATTGTTTCTCATCTTGGTGATTGCTAGTAAAGCCTATGTAAACATTTGCATCTAGGTTTGTGCCATAGGTTTTTATTTCTCTTGTTAAATACCTGAGAAAGGATTTATAAGTGACATGCTAAGTTTACATTTAAGAAGAAACTTTCAAATGACTATACCATTTTAAATTTCTACCAGCAGTGTATGAGTTCTAGTTGTTTGGCACCATTGCCAAACATTGATATTGTCATTTTTAAAAGCCATACTATTAGGAATGTAGTGGTATATTATTGTGGTTTTAATTTACATTTCCCTAATGTCTAATGGTGTTGAGTATCTTTTCATGTCTTTATTTGCCATCTGCATATATTCTCTGGTAAAATACCTTTTAAGATCTTTTGTATACAGTATGAAGTACAGATCGAGGTTTGTTGTTTGTTTGTTTATTGCACAGGGATACATAATTTTCTAACACCATTTGTTGAAAAGACTACCTTTTCTTTGTCAATGTGCTTTGCACCTTTGTCAAAAATCAATTAATTGTATAAGTGAGGGTTTACTTGTAGATGCTTTATTCTGTTCCATGAATCTGTGTGTCTGTTTTTTCAGCAATACCACACTGTCTAGATTTCTGTATCTTTATAGTGGGTCTGGGAATCAGATAGAGAGAGTGCATTACCTTTGTTCTTTTTCTTCAGAATAGTTTTGGTTATCCTAATCCCTTTGCTCTATCACATAAATTTTAGAATCAAATTGTTGATTTCTAAAAAACATTTTTTTTGCTCATTTCTAAAAACATTATTTTGGCTGGGATTTTGATTGGAATTATTTTGAATCTACAGATTAGTTTTTAAAAATAGCTTGAGAAATATTGCAAATTTCAAATTTTCCCATTTGAAATGTATACTTCATTAGTTATTAATATATTCACAGAATTGGATAACCATCACCACAATTTTAGGACTTTTAATCACACCATAAACAAACCTGTCACCTCTTGGTGAACACTCCAAACCTCCCACTCACCATTTCTAGGTACCCACTAGTCTTTCTACAGATTTTCCTTTCTGGACATTTCATATAAATGGAATAATATAATATGTGTTTCTTTCTTATTGGTCCTTTTGCTTAACACAATGTTTTCAAAATTCATTCCTGTTGTATAATGTATCAGTACTTCATTTTTTATTGCCTAAACTGTTAAACTTTAAGGACATAGACTATTTTATTTTTTCATCAGTTGGTAGACATTTGAGTTGTTTCCACTTTTTATTTATTATGAGTAATACTGTCATGAACATCATATATAAATTTTTTTGTGAAAATATGTTTTCATTTTTCTTAGGTATATATCTAGGAGAAGAATTGCTGGATCATAGTATAACTCTGTGTTTAACCTTTTAAAGAACCACCTGACTCTTTTTCAAAGCAGCTCCTTCATTTTAAAATCCCAATAGCTATGCATGAGTGTTCCAATTTCTCCATGTTTTCTCCAACACTTTTGACTATAGCCATCCTAGTAATTGTGACATGGCATCCTATTGTGGTTTTGATTTGCATTTTCCTGGTGGCTAATGATATTGAACTTTTGAAAATGTGCTTATTAGCCATCTGTATATTTTCTTTGAAGAAATGTCCACTTATATCCTTTGCCTGTTCTTAATTGGGTTATTTCTTTGAGTTGTAATTATCTTTATATATTCAAGATGCAAGCCTGTTATGAGATATATAATTTGCAAAAATGTTCTTCCATTCTTTGGGATGTCTTTTTACTTTCTTGATAGCATCTTTTGAAACATGATAGTTTTTAATTTTGATATTGTTGAATTTATTCTTCTGTTGCTTGTGCTTTTGGTGTCCTATTTAAGAAAGCATTGCATGATCTAAGGTTACAAACATGCATACATTTGTTTCTTAATAAGTGTTTCATAATTTTAGCTCTTACACTTAGGTTTTAATAGATTTTAAGTAAATATGTGTATATGACATGAGGTAGAGGTCAAACTTTATTATTTTGAGTGGACACCTAGTTGTCCCAGCACCATTTGTTAAAAAGATTATTCTTTCCTCATCGGATTGTTTTGGCAGTTTTGTCAAAAATCAATTGATCATAAATACAGGGGTTCATTCCTGGACTCCCAACTTTATTCCATTAATCCATATCCATGTGGTTTTTGTCCTTTATTTCATTAATAATGGCTTGTTACTTTAATTGATTTTCAGATACTAAACTGACCTTGCATTCCTTGGATAAATTCCAGTTTATATATTTTATTTGCTAGTATTTTATTGAGAGCTTTTGTGTCTATTCATAACATATATTGGTCTGCAGTTTTCTTTTCTTATTATGTGTTTGTCTTGTTATGTGTTATGTGTTTGGAATCAAGATGATACTGATCTCATTGAATGAGTTGGGAAAAGTTCCTTGCTGTTTTATTTTGGGGGGAATTTGTGAATAATTGGTATAAATTCTTTAAGTGTTTGGTTGAATTCACCCGTGAAGCCATTTGGGCCTGGAGTTTTCTTTTTATGTAGTTTTAAAATTAATTCAATCTCTTTACTAGTTATAAGTCTCTTCTTGAGTCCATTTGTATAGTTCGTATTTCTTTAGGAAATTTTCCTTTTCATCTAAGTTATCTAATTTCCTGGCATAAAGTTGTCTTTAGTATTCCCTTATAAATCTTTTCATTTTTGTAAAGTCAGTAGTAATGTTCTCTCTTTAATTCTTGATTTTAGTAAGTTGAGTCTTTCTTCTTATTTCCCTGATGGGTCTGTCTAAAATTTTCTCAATTTCATTAATCTTTTCAAATATCTAGGTTTGGGTTTCATTGATTTTCTCTATTGTTTTTATGTTCTCTATTTCATTAATTTTCTCTCTAGTAGTTATAATTTCCTTTCTTCTGTTTGCTCTGGGTTTAAAGTTCTTCTTTTTCCAATGCCTTAACATGGAAGGTTATGGTGTTGATTTAAGATCTTTCTTCTTTGTTGATAATAGGTTTTTAAGCTATAAATTTTTTCTAAGTACTTCTTTAGTACATCCCATTTGTGTATGTTGTATCTTTATTTACATTTATCTCAAAATATTTTCTATTTTTTGTGATTTTTTTCTTTGACCCACAGATTAATTAGTACTATGTTGTTTAATTTGCACACATTTGTAAATATCTATAGAAGAGTTTTGAGAAAATTGACATCTTAATAAAACAGTTTTTCAATCCATTAAGATAATATATCTTCTCATTTATTTAGGTCTCCTTTGACTTCTTTCTTCGATGCTTTGTAGCTTTCAATGTATAGATCTTATACATAGTTTGTAAGATTTATATCAAAGTATTATTTTTGGAGCTATTGTAAATTTTACTTTTTATGTCAATTTTTAATTGTTCATTGCTAGTATATTAACTTGTGATTGATTTTTGGATATTTAGCCTATATCCTGCAACTTTGCTAAACTTACTTAGTCATTAAAATAACTTTTTAATAAATTCTTTGAGATTTGTTTTACATGGACAATCATGTCATTTGAACAAAGAGACTCTTTTATTTGTTTCCATTCCGGGTGCCTTTTATTACTTTTTCCTTCCTTATTGCTCTGGACATGACCACCAGTCCAATTTTGAATAGAAGTTGTGAAAGTGGACATCTTTTTTCTTGATTTTAGGGGGAAACAGTCTTTCACTATTAAATATAATGTTACTTATATTCTTTGTAGATATCCTATATCAGGTTGATAGTGTTCTTCTCTATTCTTAATTCTCATAGGGTTTTTATTATGAACAGATGGTGAATTTCGTCAAATGTTTTTGGCATCTATTGAGATGATAGTATTTTTTCTTTTTAATATGTAGATATGGTGGATTTCATTGATTAATTTTTGAATGTTGAACCAGTCTTGCATTTTTGGGATAACCTTCACTTGGTCATGATATTTTATCCCTTTTATATATTGTTGAATTAGATTTGCTATTATTTTTGCAGATTTTTGTGTCTATGTTCATGAAGGATATTAATCTATAGCTTTCTTTCTGAGTAATACCTTTTCTTTTGATGTCAGGGTAATTTTAGCTTCACAGAAGGAGTTTGAATTTTCTGAGAGAATTTGCATAGAATTGCTATTATCTCTTTCTCAAATTTTTGATAGAATTAATCAGCGAGGCCATCTAGGCCTGGAGTTTTCTTTGTGGGAAGATTTTTAAATTTCAAATTCAGTTTCTTTAATATATATAGGGTTATTCAAGTCAGCATTTCTTCTTCAGTGATTTTTTATTATTTGTATTCTCAAAGGAATTTGTCCATTTCATTTAGATTCTCACATTTACTGGCATAAAATTTTTATCATCCATATGATCCTTTTATGAATCCCAGAATCTGTACAGATGTCCTCTGTCTTATTCCTAGAATTGGTCATTTGTCTCTTCTGTACTTTTTTCCTTACAGTCTGGCTATTAGTTTATCAATTTGATACATCTTCTCAAATAATTATCTTTTGAGGTCATTGAAAAGTATGCCTGAAATGTTGAGGAGAGAAGAAAATGACCTTGTTGCAAATTTCCATAATTTCATGCTTAGGATTTTCATGATATATGAGGAGAATGCCCTGAAAGAGAAGCTTCTGTTTACATTTTATCTTAAGTCAGTGATTTTAGCTTTCAAATCTAAAAAAAATCCATCACCTTATAATCAAAAAGCGAAGAAGGATCTATCTTCTTTTTAAAAAACCCACTTCATAATCTTTTTGAGATGATTTGCTGAAAACAACAATAAAATAAGCCACCTAAGGCCCCTGTAAATTTAACTGCAAATGATAGCTCCAAGAGGGAAAGGTTGATTGTGTTATTTTAGAACTCCTTAGAATCAAATATGTTCCTGTTGTTCAGGAGACCATTGTCCCTTGATAGCTGTCTATTCTCTAAAAATATTATCATACAAAGTACTTGCCAAACTGTAGTTTAGGGAACATAACCATAATTTAATATAGGAGAATTTACAATTGAACTGTAACAATAGAAGAAATATTGCAATCATACTTGTAAAACACATGCAAATTAATTATTTTAAAAGGAGGATGGATAGAGCTCCTTTTCTCTCAGGACAGTATAGAATCTTCAGCATCTTCTTTGCCCAATTTTAAATTGAAGAAAATATTTTTTCTGACTCTTCTCCAGAAGGTTGGGACAGATACCACATAGCCAAGGGGTTGGGGTGGAGGGTAACACCCAGAGTTATCTACTACTCTCTGTGTGGAATAATTCAGTTGCTTCTTGCTCAAAATACACTCCTCTCACATTCAAGATAAATAGCCCCTTTGCTTCATGGTTCTGAGGCTCCGCAGTATGAGAGGACTGCAAGCTAAATTTGGAGAACAATGCAGTTACTAGAGCAGACAATTGCTGATTTTATAGTGGGATAATCATACTTCTAACACTTAGGCTAGCAGACTATGACATAATTCCTAGAGGAGATGCAGATTTATAACTTTGAGGCCTCTAATGCCTATAAAAGAAATTGTAAAATAGATGAATATTTCTATAAACAATTTCTTATCTATTTCTATTAGTGCCGTTGTCCTTTTCCTATTTCTGGTCTCCCATCTCTCTGTGTAACTATTCTGTGACCCATTCTTTATCTCTAATCTTTGCTGACTTGTTAATCCCTATTATAAGTGTGTCCTGGAGAAGTCAAAAGCTAGATTGCCTACCATAACCAAAGCTCCATTCCTACGGTCACTTCTAAATCCCCTTTCTGCAAATAACAGTCATTAATGAATATTTGGTTCTATGTGTCCATGTTTTATACCACATGGCCTATATCCACCTCAGCCTTGCTGATTGGACTAGTGTTATTGTGGAAATTTGTATTTTCCAAAGATAGCCATGCTGTCATGATATAGGGTTCCTGATTCTGTGAGATCTACTTTTTTAGATTCCATGTAAGCTAAAGCAATTGGGGAAAAGGGGGTGGGGAGATGTTGGTCAAAAATTACAAAATTTCAGGGAGATAGGAGGAATAAGTGCAAGCGATATATTGTACAACATGGTGACTACAGTTAATATATTGTATTTTTGGAGAATAAAGTGTTTTGGGGTGTTTGGGGGCAACGTGTTATATAGCAATAGATAACTAACACAGATAGGCATCTGGCCCTAGAATAACCAAAATTTAGAAAGAAGGTGGCTCACTATAGGAACTTTGATGGAGACAATTAGATTTTCTCTTTCTGAAATGTTGTTTGGAATCACAAAAAAGAAAGGCATTTGTCCATGGGGCATAAAGACACTGATGGAGAAAGGTCCATGGCAGGGGCTGTGGGAGACAGCCTCCACGTCATTGAGAGGGTGTGACAGCCAGGCCAGAGGATGAGGTGGTTAGCTGGTAGCGACAAAAGACAGAAAAGTTAAGTAATGATATTAAGAGAAGTAAATGGTTAAAAGTGAGGGTCCCAGAACTAGATGCCAATGTTCAAATCTTGGCTCCTTGTACTTGGGAAGTCACTTAAATTTTGTGTTTTATCTTCCTTCTCTTATGTACAGAGCATTTAGAATCTTGTCCAACACACAGTGTATATTTAATATTATCATTGATATTGACATAACCCTTCTGCTGGGTGTGAAAAGAGTTAATTGAGTAGAAAGAACTATCCTGAAAAACTGATGACCTTCTAGTTCCCCATGACTTTTAGAGACTCTGTAAGCACAGCTTCTATGACTCTGGGTTTGTTCCCATGAAGTTCAGCTCAATGTCTGCTATGCTTGCCTCCCTTATTTTAAAATCTAGTCTTACTCTAAAGTACCATTATTTAAGAAGTTTTTTTAGTTTTTAACAAAAGATGTTATAACTGCCAGCAAAGCTTGAAGTGTTTATAGTAAAATGCATGTGTGTGTGTCTGTTAGCTACATAGATGACAGGCAGACAGATCTCCCTGTTTATATGCTTAAGGTTCTATTTTTCTCTTTTGCAAAGCTCGGTGCACTTGAAATTATTTACAATTGCTTTTTAAAAAATACATTGTTTAATGTCTCCCTGATCATTGAACTCTGTGTTCTGCAAGGGCAATGGCTATCTTTTGTTCACCACTGTATTTCCAGAAGCTAGCCACAGGAAAAGCTCTCAGGCAGGACTGATCTCTAACCTGCTAAGCGTTGGAATGCCTGAAACCTTTGATTCACTGAATCTCACAGTCAATGCTCAAGAATATACAGGAGTGTTTTGTATGGGTTATTTGACCTGGAGTGCAAGCAAGCATACAGCCAGCCTTTTTAGAGAAGTGCTGGGGGTAAGGAGTCTATATAAAAACTGGAGAATAGCAAAAGGAAGCATTTCTAAGGATCGGACAAATTCCTGATCCCAGTTCGGTGGTATCCATGAAAACACTGACTAACGTAGCATATACAGTTAAATATGCCCTATATCTGCTATTATGGGAATTGCACACAATAGGATTTATCATAGTCATCAGAAAACCTGTAGTTGTACTACACTGTGAAGGCCTTTCAGTGAGATGTTGCATGTTTTATACATCTAAACAAATTATATCATATTTTAGAAAATCTCATTTATCTTTACCTAAGGAAGTTTGGCAGGTTCAGAGAAAAATTGTCAATGGCACTGTGAAATGACAAACACAATATATTGATGAAGTAAATATAGCAAAATGTTAACAATTATTGAATCCAGGTTGTAATTATATAAATGCTTATTGTGCTAGATTTCTATCTTTGAAAGTTTTCATACTGAAAAGTTAAAAACATTACCCTGTAAAATCCATTCAGTTTGCAGGGTCAGCGATTAACACACATATATCAGTAAATTGATATATACAGTAGAAGAGGAATTTGATTACACAATTGTACTGTCCCATACTGCAGAGTGGCATTTTAAAAATACATTTGTTTTGCTATGGTGTATAATTTAATTTCAGTTTGATTTTGTATATTCTTCATAATTGTTAATCAAATCAAAATTCAAATATGATTGGTATGAAGTATGTTGGTACAAGCCAAATAAACCCAAAAAAACACAACTAAGTGAAAGACAGAAGACTGGCAGAAGCTTCAAAATGACAAAAACTCTTTTAGCATATCACAATGGAATTTAGAAGCTCTGATGTCAAGATCAATAAAAATTTTTCTACATTATAAACTAAAAAATAACCTTTAAGTCATGAAAAAGAAAAGACTAAATTATCTTTCTACTTTTTCTGTGACATTGCAAAATCATTGTCATATGGAGAAGTAATCAAAGCGTATGCAGCCAAAAAATGTGGGAAAATAAACTTGTGTCAGGTGGTTAATAAATAAAATAATATTTTCTTGGATTTTTGATATTTGTGCTATGAACTAACTTTTGAGTTATATAGTTTATATTTTCCCATTCAAATTGTTTCAAATTTTTAATTTTGTAATCTTAAAAAGAACTGCAAAATTTTTTTTTTTTTTTTTGGTCAAAAGGCACAAATTTTATTTCAAGATTCTAATCAAATTGCTGAATTTCTTTCAACAAAGTTATTGCAAAATTTCACATTCATCCGAGGCATACGAATCCCTGTTTCATGATAGAATTATCATTTGCAACTATTTCGCCAATCTAACAGAAGAAAATGGCACTGGCTTTGTTGTATTAATTTTCAATTCTTTATGTTTTAGTAACATTCATTTTTTTCGTATACTTCTATATATCACATTAAATACATGGATTAATTTAAGGAAACTTGACTTCTTTGTAGCCAAGAGCATGGCATGATTTCTTTTGTTCAAGTCTTTCTTTGTGTTTTGGGGGGGATATAATCACATCAGCAAATGCTAATTCTTTCTAATTTTTATCTCTCTCTCTCTCTCATGTATCTATCATCTACAGTTTTACCCAATTCCATTAGATCTCAACCTCCAGAACAATTTTACATAATAGTAGTGATAGTTAATGTACCCTTCTCATTCCTGACTATAATGGGACTACTTCTAGTGTTTTCTTTTTTTTTTTCTTTTATTTCATCATATTATGGAAGTACAAATATTGTTAGGGTTACAAATATTGCCCCTGCCCCCTCCCTCCCCCCGATATGTCCAATCCCCTGGTGGTGTACATCACCCACGTTATGGAAGCACACACCCCTTTCCTCCTCCCCACACCTGCCTGCCCACCACCTGTTAAAATTTTTTTTTTTTTTAACATTTTGGTTACATTGTATATCTTTGCCTCTCCCTAAGAAGGGTTAGAGGTATGCCCTCCCCCTCCAAAATGCTCATCTCATCCCTAAGGTTGGGTGCCCCCCCCCACACTGAATCTCTGGTGAGCATTGCCACCATTTGAAAACCAAAGTTTAAATCAGTCAGTACCAATTTGATGGCGAGTAGATGTGGAGCCCATTTT
>VSMD01121289.1:0-36241 GCA_008750895.1 Mirza zaza | reverse complement strand
GGTGGGGATGGGTAGATACATATATAATGAGTGAGAAGTGCACCGTCTGGGGGATGGTTATGCTGGAGACTCAGACTTGTGGGGGGAGGGGGGGAAAGGGCAGTTATTGAAACCTTAAAATCTGTATCCCCATCATATGCCGAAATAAAAAAAAAAAAAAAAAAAAAAAAGAAATGGAAAAGGTCCACTACAGTTCGCCTCTTAGCTGTGTGACATTTACGTATATCCTTCTACTGAAGTTAATCTTCCAAATAGCAACATGCTCACAACTATATATAAGCAAATATATCTTCATTTTCTCAAAAAGGAAGGAAAATTTTATTAATCATAGTGAATTTCTTAACAGCTGAAGTTGGGCTCAGTTCATGACCCTCCTCCCTATTGCAATGGTCTGTTACTGATTAAAATCTGTCCTTACCACTTTAACTAGCATCTGGTTTTGTTTATCTTTGACAGATGCATCTGCTCATGCAACTTATTTGTGCTTCACGACCTGCTTGAGGTCAAACCTACATATGGATGCAATTTCCAGTTGATGGGTCATTGCAGGACACAACCAGTTGTATAGGTTGGAGTACTAGGAAACACCAAGTTCATTAGCAAAATCTCAGGTCATTTGGTGCTCTATCATAGGTTTATAGTGCTTATTAGGACCTTATTTCTACCAGAAAACCAGAAATAGTTAATCAAAAGGACAATAGTTACTTGCCAAGAAATCACAGGTTAGCTCCAATACCTTAGGTACCTACAGTATGGTTTTCCTGTTGAGGTGTAACATAGTATTACATAATATCTCCTTCTGTCACAGATACTTTCAAAACTATTGGATTCACCATCCTAAAGCCCATTGCAAGGTTGCTTTTATGAAGTCTGCTCCAACTGAAAGGCCTTCTCTTGCTGAGGCTCCATTAAAAAAAATGACATCTTTTTTGAGCCATTTGGCAAGTCAATCAGAGTAGTCAACTGAAATATAATAGCAATTTTCTTCAATATACAAAGAAGCCCACTGTACTTCTTTCTTAGTGATTTAGGGGGCAAAGTACAGCAACTTGCCTTTAATTTTGAGTAATACATCCTACCATATCCTACACTATAGGATATTCAGAAACTTCTCTAAGGTGGCAGATCCCTACGGGGAGGCAGATTCACTCTGCATTGCTCACCAACTTGTCTGAGTCTGGTTAAACAGAACATATTCATACTCAACAAGTTACATGAAGAGGATTCATTACTTAAAGATAGGCAGAAGTGGACAACGAAAGTCTAGGATTCATTGAGCAATTAAAATATCTGATTCTAGCTATAAAACTATAGGTAATACAAGGTTATGGAAAGAGACATAAGGAAAATTTTCTTCCCTTGCAAAGTACTTGTCTTAGGGGTGGTGAGGCAAAGCATTATTAGCCTGAACAGACTGGAAAAGAGGTGCTGTTTTATTGTCAAGACACTCCATGAGGTTTAGGTATTTGGGGTTCGCTCAAATGTCTCCCTTTTGATTCTGGTATCCTACTCCCTTCCATTCAACAGGTTGTTACAGAAAAATCTGACAAAAATGTGAATTCAAGTTAGAATTCAGTAACCCAGAGCATCTGACAGAATGTTTTATTCTTGGCTATGTCAATCCTGTTGTTCCAACAAAGCATACTTTTGACACAGACACAGTAAGATCCTGATTCTCTTACTATGCCTTGAGCCAAGAATTTAAAACTCTAACCTTACCATTTTCTGTAATTAAGCTCTCCAGTACAATTGGAAGCAAGCAGCCTTGCTTCCTTCCTTGTAATCTTGAGCCCTTCCTACTTGTTCTATACCAACAGCTACATGTTTTTTTCCCAAGTCTTCACTTCAATAGCCATTTCATTTTACAGGATAATTTAAGTAACTGTTTCACATGCTATGTCCTTTACCCCCAGAGTTTCTAGTGGTAATAACTAGATCTTCAGTGCTCTCAAGCCCAACCAGTTTAAGTAACGTATTCACTGATTTCCATTTCCTTGAGGGTCTGTTGCCTTTCGTGGGGCAAAATACTACAGCAGTCAGGATTCTTAGTTATAAACATAAGAAAATATTCTAGCTTATTTAAGGAGAAAATGAATTTTTAAAGGGATATTATGGACTTTATATAAATTAGGGAGGTGCCAGAGAACAAGATTGTGAAGCTACCCTCCCAAGAGCAATAGCAATGCACCACAACATAAGAGTTGTTCTGGAAAAGACACCATGGCCATGGCACTTGAGACATATTGCCATTAGAATTGGATGCCTGATTCTCCACTCACTACCTCTCCCACCCACCTCCCAATCACAGGAAAAAAACAACAACAACAACAAAAAAAACCTCAATATCTCTGTCATTAGATATGCCAGAAGTATGCATTCCCCTCCCAGCAGTCACCTCTTCATAATGCTAACTTTCTAATGCAAATCAAGTGGGTTCAACTGACTAGAGAAATGTAAGCCTGTTTGCATCTAAAACTGTAAGGGAGTTCTTTGCCTTCAGGAGACAGACTAACAATATGAGAAACTACCAAAATATAGGGAAAACACTAGGCCACCACAAATGATGAATGCCCACTACATGGGGCATATATTAAGAAAACCTTAATTGATATCAATACTGTGATAGACATTACCGGCACTCACCAATACTTCTAGATCTCTTCCTCTACCTACATAATAATGCAAAACCACAGGCCATGTAACTTACATTGGCTGATGGAATATAAATAGAAGTGAAGTGCCAAGTGTTACTTCAGGCCAGAAACATGTTTGAGCTGCAATGCCTTTGCACATGCTCTCTTGGCCTGCTCTGGTGAGCACTGAACCTCAAGCAGAGATGCAGCATCACAGTATGGGAAGGCCTCCATCAGCCTCTATCAGCCCTTCCCACACTGATAACATGAAAAAGCTCCTTCAACAACCTGCAATGGACACATAGCAAAAGCAAGAAATAAATCTCGGTGTTCTAACTTCTTGAAATGTTGCTGTGACATAATAATCTAACCCATGCTGGCTGACAGAATCCCAGACCTCTCTTCTGACTGCACGTTTTATACTGTGCATACTTGACAGCTTGCAAGGCATGGCACCGTGCTGTCACACAAGCACTCCAAACTGAACATGTCCAAAACTGAGCTCATGATCTTTCCCCCAAACTATTTTTTCTCAGTAAATCATCCAACAGCCATGTGTCTACTAAATCTAAAAACTTAAGGATCATTCCTAATTCTTCCTATTTCCTTATTATCTGTATGCTCTTAATCTCCAAGTGTTATGGTTTTCATTTTCTTTCTATTTCTATAGTTCTGGTCTCCCCTTCTAAAAGCCTAGTCCAAAAAAAAAAACATTGATTCTTAAAAGATTTAATGAAATCATCTCATATCTAGTTACCCACATTTATCCCTGCCTTCGAAACCACCCTCTACACTACAGCCAATGTGATTCTTTTGTTTAATTGTTTTATACATGGATTTGATTACATAGCTCTAATCCTTAAAATCCATTCATGGCTTTTCCTTTATCATAGAGTCCTGACTGAGCTCTTTATGGTCCTCCATGGTTTAGCCTTTTGTTCATCTTATCTTCACTTTCACCTCCAGGAGTGCTGACTGGCACTCAGTTCTCAGGATATGCCAACCTCATTCCCACCTCAGAGTTTGTGTTGCTGCTGTTGTTTCTTCCTGTCTAAACCCTCTTCTCAACCACCTCACTACTTCCCCCACCTTTATCTTGCTACAACTACTCACTCTCCTTTCTATCCTGCTCATGCATCCTTTATGTCTCTGCTTAATGTTATTGCCTCAGGAAGCATGCCTTAATTCCTTGATCTTCCAGACCTGTTATAGTCTCCAAAAGTAGTTCATGTTTAATGTTCACACTTGCCCTCTCCTTGTTATAACTCATATGGGGTTTGTCTTCTCAAAATAGTCTTTACACTCTACGATGAAAAAAATATTGGCTTCTTTTTATGGTTTCTTCAATCTTAGACTATAAAAGCTCATCAGTATTATTTTTTAAATGAGGTTTGAAGTTGAGTATTTACTCAAATGAATAACCTAAATGGCTACTAGAAAATGCTTTCACATACTTTCCATACTTCCAGGTTTTTTTTTTTTAATTGCTCTGCCAACTTAAGTCCCTGTTTAGCTTTGTTTTTCTTTAACTTGGTAGATTTAAAAATTATCCTGTTTGTTGCACACATCATGGTATCTGCCCATCTGTTCTTTATTTTCTTTCATTTATTCTACTTATATTCAGCTTATTGCTTGCATGGAATTATTTTGGCATCAATCTTCTTAATTGTTTGGAAACCAAGGGTTTATTTCTCATGCCCCATGCTGACACAGAATACTGACACTTTTCTTGGATTCACATATTTGCAAAAACTATTAAATGTCCTCCATATCTGGGAAGGTGGATAAGAAAATAGGAAACTGTGATACTTTCATTTTTTTCCACTCCAAACTGAAATAAATTCTATTTTGGAATAAAAATTCATCTTGATCTATGTGAATATTCTAACCTTTACCTCCAGAAAGCATTTCATTAAATCAAACAAGTATTAAAACTTAGATTTTAAATATCATCTCTTTGAAAATTATATTTAGTATTTAATATGACATAATATGTTTAAAAATTCTGTTATTTAAATAAATTCTTACATAATCTTGTTATAAAACAATCCAAGTAATGAACTAGAAAGTGGAATAGAACATTTTCCATATAGATTGTCAGGTGAAAATGTATCTGAAGCATAAACCATTGATGGGATATAGGGGAAGATGTTTAAAAGCCTATCCAAGAGTAATTTATGACTCTTCCAGGATATTTGGTCTCTAATCAATAAATCATGAGCCAATGGGGTTTCTTAATGAGCACATGCCTGGGATAGATAGTAGCAATTTGGCAGGTCCCACAGGTGATTTTTTAAAATGGATCCAAATTCTCCATAGATCTCTATTACCTTCATCAGTGTTTCTTTGAAGGGTTCATGGTAGCTGTCATAATGTGTTCTCCCATACCATGTTGAAGAACTGAGAAAATTGCTATAAATATGCAAATTTGGAGGGCATTAATGGATTTTCTCTTGAAGTTGCCTGAATATCAGTCAGAGAAATAACAAGTATTTGTGGTAAACAGAAAGGAGGAGAACTAAAAACACAGTCGCATTGCGGTCTTCCGCTGATTTTTAAAGAGCAACATTGGTGTAATTAAAGTACAACCTGCAATGAACTTATTTCCTCTATGAATACATTTTTAGAAGACACATAACATTAATGGGCAAATATATGAGTCAGAAATTACTTGGATCTTTATTGTGGACAACACAACTTGTCTACCAACATGCCTAGGTCAAAGACCCTTTCAAGAATTTTCTCTAAGAGTTTTGCGCAGTCTGGTAGGTTCCAGGGTATTCTAATAATAACCTGAAAAATCTTTTAAAATTTCTCTTCTAGTGAAAGAAATGTAAAACCTCACCAGTATATCTGTTTTGCTTATTGTAGATCACACTCATGGAAAATCCATTTTATGTTTCTTTGGGAGTTATAGGATATATATCACTATGCCCAGGAGGCACAAACTTTTCTAAAGACAGGACATAAGCCTCAATATCTGTACTGACTATATGTCTCTGATGATTTGACATCTGGGGACTTGCTGACCCTGGAGAGACTGCCCCTTCCAGGGCTAGCCAGTTTCTAGAGATAGTAAATGCCTCTCCTTGGAGCACAACTTTCAATGCAAACTAACTAATCTGGAGCCCTACCCTAACCACCCCGTTTATAGGGCTTTTTCAGGGCTCTCATGGGCCACTATCTACCTAACACTAGTTAGGTACCTAGGGCTAGGTACTAGATAACTAGGGACATCTCCCATACCAGAGAACCCACTGAAATTATTTAAATTGGACAATCCTCATCTTGTTTACCCGGCCTTATTCATTCTTCCCTGCAAAAACCACAATAAACGCTATTTCTCATGTCTTCCTTGGTGCCTCTGCCTCCTGACTGAGCCTGGTGCTTCCCCACAAGCCACTCCCTGCCCCCTATAGCTTGGCATGCCCCCTCTTCTCTTGGGGTCTGTGAGTTTAACAAACTGCTTTTTTAATGACAATTTTCTCCTGACCTATTGGCCTTATCATACCTATATTATTATAAAACCTGCATTTTTAAGCAATAGCCCAGGTTATACAATATTCCCAGGGATGCCAATTGTTATTCTTTTGGTCAAAGTAGGAATTTCCTTTCTGAGTGGTTTGAAAGGTACGAAAAAATTTTAAAAATCAAGAATACCTGTGTCCAAATCCCTCAAATTTATACTAGTCATTTTAATGAGATTAAGGAATGGTGATATTTGAGAACAGTAATATATTAATGGTTTTCTTCCACTTAACCACATCTCATAAGAAAATCACCTCAACTCATAGGCACCTAGCAGAACAGAAGATGTAGGGAAGAATTACCTGTGCCATGTGAGTTTACATGAGGGTTAAGAAGATGGAAATATCCTGGTGTGTGAGCCCCAAGGAGCAAAGAGGCTAATTGGATAAAGGATGAGTATGATAAAGAAGAGTACAGAAGTACCAGGTAAACTTTTGACAGCTTCAAAATGTTAAAGGAGACCCAATCTTGACATAAGATTATATTCACACATTTCTTAATGCAAAATTTGATATTTTTCTAAACTCATTTTTTAAATAAAATAATCATCTGTTATTGTTAGAGGAGATATTTTACAATTAGTAAATTTTGGTTTGCTAATCTAATGTGTTTGCCTCAACTTAAAGGAAAAGAATAATAAAACATAAAAAAAAAATATCTTAACCATGTGAGATAAAACTTGCCACAATTCACCTCTCAAGATGGGCTAAAGACTCTGGTGTTTGGAAAGGAGCAGGAAACAGTGTCCAGAAGACTAAACTTGAAAGCTCTGGAATTCAGGAACCAATAACAGAGCCTACTCTCAAGTGTACTTCCTCTTCCAATTTTTGGTGAAAATCTCCTATCTTGATCAGTGTTCCATGAGCTCTTCAAATTCTAAGTCCTACTTGACCCACCGCCAAAGTCCAAATGTACGTGGCCTCCACATTCATGTGTTGAGACCTCATCGTCAATGTGATGGTATTAAGAGGTGGCACCTGGGAGATGATTAGATCATGAGAGTTCTTTCCTCATGAGTGGGATTAATGCCCTTATTAAAAAGGCCTGAGGGAGGTGTTTGCCTTTTCTGCCATGTGAGGATGGACAGAGTTGCTATCCATAAGGAAAGGGCCCTCAGCAGATACCATATTTACTGGCACCTTGATGTTGGACTTCCTATCCTCCAGAACTGTGACCAATAAATTTCTGTTGTTTATGAATTGCCCAGTCTAAGGCATTTTGTTATAGCAGACCAAATGGACTAAGAACTAAGACACACACCTACATTTTATTCTCAACATAAGCCAGAGTAATACCACAAGTCAGGTCGCATCACTCATCTGCTCAAAATCCTCCAGGGGCCCACATAAACTTGAATAAGAGCCAAAATCCTAACATTTCCTAAAGGTGCTCTGCTCTTTGGATTCCCATTGCCCATCTGACGTGATCATCTTCTACTCTCCTCTTCACTTGCTCCACTGTAGCTGCTGTATCCTTATTGTTCTAGAACATGCGAGGCATATTCTCACCTCACATCTTTTCTACTTGTTCCTTCCTATAGTTGGAACATTGTCCCTCTAAACATCCATCTGTATCCAGGGAAACAGCAATGGCTGGAGAAAAACATACAATCTCACGTTCTTGAAGTCTTTTCACAAATAATGTGTTTTGAGATAGTTCAGACCATCCTAGATCAACTTGAGATCCTTTTTCACAAACATCACCAACTTTCTTCCCTGCTTCATATTCCCTGACATTTATCAACTTGTTACACACCACATAATATTTATTTCCTATTCACTCCCACTAGAAATCAGACACTGAGGGTGAAGATTTTCATAGCTTTTGTTCTTCATGTTATGCACCATGTAAAGCATCCTGAATAGTGCCCACCTTCTATAGACCACAGAAATATGTGTTAATTAAATAAAGGTATTGTGGTACATGTTTGGGATAGAGTTAGCATGTGTAGCTATTCCCATCCTTGAGCAACTCCAAATATGGGGGAGGGTAGAGGAATACATGTTTTAATTGATTCTGTATCTATAACACACATTTAAATCCAAGATGTTGGAAGGCAACGTGATTTGTACCAAAGTAGTGGTGCTGACAACTCTCAGAGCCCTAAGGGCTCAGAGTGAAATGTCACTACCCTTCACAGCACATCCCCTCTCCTCATCACTGAAAGATGTCATTACCAACATGACAAATGGGCATTCTGACCAGTTATTACCTTATTTTAAACACAGCAATTAAAAATTCAGATTTATAAACAAAAGTTATTCTTTTTACAAGAAATCTATAGATTCTCTAAATAGTGCTGCCGCTTTATTTAAAACAGATTTGAAATAAATTGTAAACTCTTGCTGTAGTCATCATTTACTGAGTTCCTAACCATGTGTCAGGCACACTGTGCTTGACACTTGGGGAGATAAAAGGATAAAGGGTACATAATCTCAAGTCTGTAGGAGTAGAGAGTACATGTCTGCTCATGAATAATTTTAATAATGGAATGACAAAGGTGCTCATTCCTTAAAACCACTTAGCTATCATCACAAACTTATAAAATTAAATGCAAATTCTTCAAGGAGACTTGCCACCAATAAGAAATTTAGGAGAAAGTACTGTTTAAACAAATAGTATTATCCAGCTTTAGAATCTTTCTTGGTTTTTCCCTTTGCTTCATCTCAAAGAAACCCCACTGCCTCAGCTCACTTCTCTAACTTTAATGACTATGCTCAACTTCTTAATTTCCCCTAAGCACACCATGCCCTAGGTTAATTTAATTCATTGCATTATTAGGTACCTTACTTGCATACATGCATCTTTTATGAAATTTCCTTTCTCTCCTTCCCTATCAATCCACATTCATCTTTTAACATCCCATTCACATGTTACCTCACCGAATTATTTCCTGAATTCCCCTGCTTTTCAGTCATTCAGTTTGCTCATTTGTGCTTTCAAACTTTGTGAAATCATTTAACTAGTCTTAGTTAAGAACTTCCTCTGTGCCAATCCACTTCTAGCAGCTAAAAATGCAAATGTAAACAAAATAGAAGGAAACAAACCCTTTCCTGTAGGAAACTTACAACCTGGAGGGTGGATGTGTGCAATAAAGAAATAAACAAATAAATATGTTGTCAAGTAGTGATAACTGCTATGAAAAATAAAACAGTGCAATGTTGTAGAGTCCTTCCATGATTCCCCCATTGCTAGAGAAAGGGTTGGGGCAGTCATGTAGGATACTGAGGTAACAATATTTGAGCAGAGACTTGAAGGGAGTGGATCATAGAAAATATGGTAGAAAATAATTTCAGGCAGAGGGAAAGCATTTGCAAAGTCCCTGAAGCAGGAAGATGTCTGTAAGAACAGTGAGGTTAGTGTGTCATGAACACAGTAATGGTGGCAAGAGCAGTCAGAGACATAGTTGAGTCAAATCATGTAGGGCCTTCTAGGTTGTGACCTTACTATGGTAAGGATTTTGGAATTTAAGTGTGATGGGAAGCCATCAATGTGTGTTGGACACAATTATATGATCTAATCTACACATGCAATTAATCTGGCTCTATATGGAGAATAGCCTGCAGGGGTGAGGAGTGGAAGAAGGGAGATAGTTAGGAAAGTGTTATGTTAGTCCTGTTGAGAATGATGGTGGCACTTATTTTCTATATAGTCAATTATGGTTTTTTACCCTAAGTTGCTTAAAGACCCACCTTGATTTATTCACTTTTATTGCTTTTATTGTCAGTATCTAGCAAATGCCTGGGAAGGAGGGAAAGAAGGAAGGGAGGGAGGAAGGGAGGGAGGGAGGGAGGGAGGGAAGGAGGGAGGGAGATTGGTTGGTTATTGAATAAATGTGTGATGGATTTTAAGATTCTTCAATCTAGTGAAAAGAATCACATGGGAAAGTATCTCTCTTCCCAAACAACAAGGAAAGGAGGGACAGAAAAGATTCATTATTTGAGATGGGAGGGGGGGCACTACATGTTTTTCTATTAAAAACTGCAAATGTTGGGACCTACTCACATGCCAGCACTAAATGAATGTGCGACCACAAGAAGACTTCATTCTGCAAAGACTGACGAATTGGTTTTAATGAAGGGAGAACAGCTTACATTAATGGGAAGTTGGCGTGTCTTTAAACAGGAGAGAAGTAATTATCCCTGCCTTCTCTCTTAGTGGGCGGCACTGTGCTTTCTTGGGCTTACAGAAAGTCAAGGTCATTCAGTAGATGGTTTATTATTAGGGTACAGTAAAAAAAAAAGTGAATCTCTCATTTAAAAATCAGTTTTATTTAGGAAGAAAATGTTCGCTCTCACATATGTATTTAAATTTGGCACAAAAATGAGAACATGTTGAGTTTCAATCAATTGCTCTGATTCCTTATGTTTTCTGTTAACTGATAGTCAAATGATCTGCTGCTGTATTTGGCAAAAATAACAATAAAGAATACAACTTTAATCCTAAATACAACGATTAATCATCCAAGAAGCATGTGTACCAAAATTGTATTTGGGACTTCATCTAACATCCCCAATTCAGGCCCTGCCACAAGAAAGTCAATATTTGAACGATCGGTTCCACTCACAACCAGTGGTGTCAATAGGAAAATAAGAAAAAATGGGCAGGTGTCAGTGTGTGATTCACTTGACTATATTATAAAATTGAAAAATTATTAAATGATTTAACTCCTTTCCTATAAAGATGATATTGATATCCTGATGGACAATTCCAGATGCCTGTAATGTCTTTCAGAAGTTGGGGCTGAAAACATACCCACACTCAGTGACAGGCTTACAGTGCACACTCGGAGTTGTCTGAGCATGTGACAGACATCAGGGAAACTTCTGCCTAGAACATGACTTTCTTTTTTATTCACTCTGCACCAGGCAAAGTAGCCTTTCTGCTGTCTCTGGCACAAAACAGACACACTCTTGACTCAGGGCCTTTGCACTTGCTGTTTACTCTTTCTGGAGTGCTTGTCTCCAGGCTTTGCACAGCCCACTTCTTTACTACTTTCAGGATTTTACTGAAATGCCACACTCTTCTTAGTGAAGCTACCATCTCTAAAATTACAATATCACACCACGCATACATCTATTTCCTTTCCTTGTATTTTTCTTCCTAGTACTCACTCCAACATAACAGACTGTATATTTTACATGCATATATATATATATGTATATATATTTTTTTTTTTTTTTGAGACAGAGTCTCACTTTGTTGCCCAGGCTACACTGAGTGCCGTGGTGTCAGCCTAGCTCACAGCAACCTCAAACTCCTGGGCTCAAGCAATCCTACTGCCTCAGCCTCCCGAGTAGCTGGGACTACAGGCATGCGCCACCATGCCCGGCTAATTTTTTTCTGTATATATTAGTTGGCCAATTAATTTCTTTCTATTTATAGTAGGGATGGGGTCTCGCTCTTGCTCAGACTGGTTTTGAACTCCTGACCTCGAGCAATCTGCCCACCTTGGCCTCCCGGAGTGCTAATTGCCTTTCCCCCACAGAGATTTTGTATATTTTCGCTACTATATCTGCCAGCATATAGAACAGTGCCTGGCATACACTAAGGACTCAATAATGTTTTTAAAAATATTTATTGAATTAATCATTTGTTATTTTGGATTTTGCCTACCTAAATACATTTTATTTGTAAATAACAATCTACAAGAGCTCAATTTGGGGCTTTGGCCAGATATAACATTTGTGAAAATCTGTGGCCCCTTTGCTTCAATCATAAAGTAATTTATTCAGAATATGAAAAGTGAAAAATGTAGCATTCAACTGAGGAAACACAGCATGTGGGCAGATTAAACCAAGAGGCCTGTATTCATGAGCTGTTGTTGTAACATAGGTGAACATCGGAAATGAGAACGGCACATTCAACAAAAATAAGAACTAAGTTTCTACCCTACATCTCTACTTTTATATGTTAGACAATTGACTCAAGCTCTATGGATGTAAGTTTCTTCATCTATAGTGAAAGAGTGGAACTAGCTGACTCCTTAAGACCATTTCCTAAATTCTACTGTCACAAATCTTTTTAGTAAAGACTTTTGTGTACAATAATATAACCAAAATAAGGAAATTTAAACATTAAAAGGGAATTTATTATAAGGATATTGGGTATTTTATAAATAATGAAAGTTCTTTCTTTCATGGTGGAACAGGGACAAGGGATCTTAGCATCAACACTTGTGGGCCTTCTACTAAAGCTGACAATTAAAATGATGCATCATTAAAATGATGTATGTCCCAAGCAACATGTCACATAGTTAATATTCTTGAAGGAAAATATGATTGACCAAGTGTAAATTAGAGGCTCACCCCAATCCAATCCAATATGCCAGAAATCCAGGGTGATGTGGTAGAATTATTGTTCCTACAGACACACCATTGAAAATGGGTTGACTATTCTCAAAGAAAAAGGCCAAGGAGGACTCTTCCATAAGGTGTGCTGAACCTCTAAATCTCAATGTCTAAAACAGCAGATTTTGACATTAGGACCCGTTATGCTCTGACACAATAGAGATCATTCTAGTCTGATGATACATTTTGATTTTTTAATCATACATATTAAAGTGGATACTTTTTGCTTGAATTCAAATGGCATATTATTTGCTCATATAATTAATCTTAGAGAATCTTCAAGATACCACTGTTTAATCAATCATGATCTCAGTAACATTTACAATTGAATTTTATGTCATAAAAATCAGTTTATATGCTTTCTCCATTTCCATACAACCCAGACCCCCACATTAAACAGAATCTTCTTCTAGTTTATCTCTTATGGACCAACCAAGATAAAATTTCCTACACATAAGAAATAGATTTTGACTTACTTTAATATTTTTCCTTATTATGTGACAATAACATTTCTTTGTGAGTAGTTATTTTAAGATTAACTCCATAATGTAAGATCATTATTATGATTTTTCAATCTCCTTTGCCTCACTATTCAGCCAGTGTCTTAAAGGTTTTATTGTAGGACTTATCTAAAAAAATAATCAAAATCTATTTCTAAAGGTATGTATATTCATAGTCAATGTGTGAATGCTTACCTGCCTTCTCACCTAAAATCTAACATAATCAAGTATAGTAAACTGAAACTGTAATTTATTTGACATCTTAAAATATTATCTACTCTTTATTTTGGGTTCAGCTTCTTTACCTCTTCGTAATACAGAGCTTGCCCAGCTTACACAGTTCTTTGCTGAGTTTGGAGCAGATTTTGAATTTTCAAAGACTGTGTATTTTTTCCAGTCCTCTGCTAAATTAAATTTAATTTGAAAAAAAAAAAAAGAGAAAAAAAATCATACAAAGCTATTTTAAGAGGAATATTTCTACTGTGATTTCCCTGAACCAGAATTTTCAGGCTCTCCAAAGACTAAGTGCTTATTCTTGTTTCTAAGTTTCTTTTATTGATAGTATAGGATATTTTTTTCCCAGATAACATTGGTGGAAATTAAATGGTTCATTGCTTTCAGGAAAATTTTACTCTTTGCTCAATAGTTTGAATTTAAGATACTTTTCCCTCTTACTTTACTTCCAATTTGACAAGCTTCAGGCAGAATTTAAACCAGGAATCCAATATACCGAAATGTTACAGTAGTAAGATAGATACAGGCTTTGCACAGAATCTTTCCTTGACACTTACCGCTCAATACTACCCTCTCTTACCCCAACAAGTTTAACAAAATTTTAAGTAGTCTCTTCTCAACAGAAGACTTCCAAATATTAGGAAAATGTCCAGTATAAGTTTTAGGGAGACATGAAATTATATCAGAATGTAAACTGATCACCAATAGGCTATCACTGCTTAAAAAAATACTAAAATGTTAATCACTGCAAGAATGTTTTTACAAGGGAATAAGTAAGAATTGTCAATCAATTTTGCCATTATAATTAAAGTTTCTTTTCAAACTTTTGTCTTTCACCTTTCAAGAGATGTAACTGTGTAAGAATTCCTCATGGGAATTATTAATACAAAAGTAATGAAAAGGATGGAAAAGCTTCTACAGGCAAAGTGAGAGACACTAGATAGATTTGGCTCAGAGAAGAGACTAAGGGTTCGATTTTCTTTCAAACATTTGGAGAACTGTCCTAGGATACCAGTGACCAGCTGTCCTTCATTGTCACATAGGGCAAACCTAGAGTTAATGGGCTAAAATTCCAATTAAAACATGGTAACATACGTCTGTGTGTGTAAGGCAGTTGTTCACAGACTTTAGTTTACGTCAGTTCACCTCAGAGCTTTAAAAGACACCAATTCCGGCCAGGTACAGTGGTTCACGCTTGTAATTCCAGCACTTTGGGAGGCTGAGGTAGGAGGATAGCTTGAGGCCAGGAGTTTGAGGCCATCCTGGACAACTTAGCAAGCACCCATCTCTAAAAAAAATAAAAAAGCCAGTCATGGTGGTGCATGACTGTAATCCTAGCTACTAGGGAGACTGAGTCAGGCACAAGCTGCTACTGTACAGCCAAGGCTGAGAATCACTGGTATGAGGCAGAAGATTCCAGGACATATACTTCACTAAAGCATATGAAAAATAAAGAAGTTATAGACATAGAAAACATGCCTACCTTTCTCTAAAGATGCTTATTTGCAAGCCCCTATTCCTACAGGAAGCCCTCACATTTTTCCATATTTGCCATTTTAGGAGAAAAAGTGACATTTGCATCCAGATGTAGGCATGGAGTTAAGATTAAGTGTTCCCTCCTTCCTATCAGGGGTTACTAATTATAAAGCCAAATCCAGCCCCATATAGTTAACAGAAACAAAAGAATCTTTAGGTTACTGAGTGGCTCTGACTTTGCAATTTATCTGCTCTTTAGGGTCATCTCATTTTTATTACAATGCCAACACCACCTGTCTGGGCCCTAAAGGACACTGTCCTGACCCCAGTTTCAAAACTTTGGCTCAAATCTGCATCTTTTCCCTTTGGAAATGAGCCGGAACTCTCAAAAGAAAGAAGTACAGAACAATAAGAGATAATTATAATAAAAGAACACAAACTCACACATATCAACAAAATTCAAAATTCTATTTGCACTCTAGTCAGCTTATTTGCCAAACTTGTTCCGACTGACCCACTGGCTTGAGACATCTATACTCTACCCCTCCAACACAGGAAAAAAGTTGCAAGCTTCTGGCTAGTTTTGTTCATTTGCTTTCATTCCATCTATCCCCATGGGGCAACTCTATGGTCTCACCACATAGGTATTTCTTCCTATTCTGCTTTATATTTCTCTGGTTAAGTCCCAGAAAAGAAGTTTCTGCCCTTTAGTTTATAGGAGAAGAAAGAACAGTAGGAGGGGGACGAAAAGGATGAAGAGGAAGAGATAGAGGAGACATAATTTCTTTTTTCAATACTATGTGTTAGCTGCTTTACATAGAGTCAGTCTATATATTATTATGATCTGCAATACAACCATGAATTTTGAGTATTATTTCCCAGATGATGAGACTATATCTTGGGGAGATGAAATAACTCTATAGAGGATGCACAGATATAAGAACCAGGCTGAGATTCAAATGCAAGTCTATGCTACTTCAGAGCTCATAAGCTTTCTAATTTGTTTTCCTTCCTAAATCCTTTTTCTGAGCAAGAAGAGTCATATCTCCTCAGAATTGCCACAAGTCCAGGGCATATCTCTCTAGAGTTGCCACAAGTCCAGAACATGCCAATCCCACAGTATTCGCGCAAATGATGCATGCCATAATTATGCAATGCATAGTTTCTCTAGGCCTGTCTCTCCTCAAGAATTTAGTCTATAAATGACCTATTCTTCAGGTGAGACCCTATCTTCCCTCCAACCCAGTTGCAATAATTATGATACTAATAGTAATTGCAGCTACTATTCACTGAGAAATCATTATGAGCTAGGGATTTGTCTGAACAATTTTTGTGAATTAACAAATTCAATCTTTGTAATATTCTATTAGTTAAATTATAATTATCTTCATTTTAGAGATGATGAAACTGAGACCAACAGAAGTTGCTGAAGGTCACATAGCTGATAATTTTCAGAACAGGAATTTGAACCTAGCCATCAACCATTATAACTGACCAAGGTAAGAATAAACAGTAGTATAATAAGAATTACATATTCCAAACAAAAGCTGTTTCCTCACACTTGTCACCTGCCTATCTGTGGAAGGAATAACTAGGATGATTATAGATAGAGAAAGAATTGTCTTGAAGTTTTATGGGAAAAAATTGAGAACAAATTTGGAATGTAACAGAAGTAGATGAGTAAATGCTCCAGTAAACCAAATATTATATTCTCTTTTAAAAGGATTTGAGACATAGGAGCCACGACTGTAATTTCTCTTAGGCATGATTCAAACTGAATACATGGTTCTATGTTTAATGGGTTAAAACCACACTGGATTATTCTTCTCTTCTAATTTTGAAAGTGGAATATTTGGTTACCAAGAGGACAAACCAACTCCTCAAATGGTTGAATGGTTGAATGGTTGAAGCCTGTCTGAAGGTTTAAAATAGGAAAAAAAAAAAATGAGATGCTAGTTTTTTCCTAGTCTTAGGATTGTACAAATAGATTATTATAAATTCAATACTTCTAGAATATTTTGAATAGAAAACAACTCTTAATATTATCCCATAAATTAATTCTCCATTCTCATCTATTATTTTCCATGGAAAATTTGTGTTTCAATTTTCTAGTTCACTAAATACACCTTAGCTTTCATTATTCATTGACATCACTGAAACTATAAACTTTACATGTTTCAGAGTACCTATAAATATTAAGTAGTTTCAAGCAAGTTTATGGAAATAGAGAATAAAAAGCAAACTGGTGGGATGTCCTTAAGAAAAGCAATCAGGATTTTGGAGGAGGGAAAAGGATCATGGGACAAGAAAGATAATTTTAAAAAATAATAGGAATTATATAATATCTTCTACCTTTAAAATGTTGCAAAGTTATCAACTTAATCACTTGTTTTTTTTTTTTTGAGAACTGATTTCTAGTCAATACTTTGGAGGCAGAAAATTGGTATAAACAATTTTCTCATACAATAATTTATTTTTGTTGGGGGAGCAGTGCCAATTCAGTTAGTATGTGTCAGCAATATTCAAGTCATTTTGTTTTTTTGACATTCAACACTTTATTGTAAAATCAGATTTATGTTTGGTAATTTTGCTCAACTGTAGACCTGTGTAATTGTTCTGAGCATGTTTAAGGTAGGGTAGGCTAAGCTATCATGTTTGGTAGGTTAGGTGTATTGTTTTAATTAATTTATTTTTATTTCAGCATATTACAGTAGTACAAATATTTAGGTTACATATATTGCCTTTCCTCCACCTGAGTCAAAGCTTCAATATGTCCATCTCCCAGACAGTAGGAGCATTCATATACTGCTGGTGGGACTGCAAACTAGTACAATCTCTGTGGAAATACTTCACATGTATTTATGTGGCTGCATGTATTCCATGAAGTATGGAGATACTTCAAAAGAGCGACAAGTAGAACTACCATTTGATCCAGCAATCCCATTACTGGACATATACTTAAAGGAAAAATAGAAGTTCTATAAAAAAGACATCTGCACTAGAATGTTTATATAAGCACAATTCACAATTGCAAAGATGTAGAAACAACCCAAGTGCCCATCAATCCATGAGTGGATTAATAAAATGTGGTATATGTATACCATGAAGTTCTACTCAGCCATAAAAAACAATGGTGATGATATAGCACCTCTAGTATTATCTTGGATAGAGCTGGAGCCCATTCTACTAAGTGAAGTATCATAAGAATGGAAAAACAAGCACCACGTGTACTCACCATCAAATTGGTACTAACTGATCAACACTTAAGTGCAAATATAGTAGCAATATTCATCGGGTGTCAGGCAGATGGGAGAGGGGAGGAGGGAGGAGAGGATTTGTATATATACACCTAATGGGTTCAGTGTACTTCAAACCATTTTTTTCCTCATATTCTACAGATGCATCTTAAGATCACTAAAAAGATGAAAGAAAAACTTTGCAAGCAAAGGCTGAGATTCAGTTGGAAAACTGTAGCACATTTCCTCTTGCCAACAACTTACTATCGTACCAAAAGAGCTCTAGTATAATAAGAGTGGATTGCAGATGAACAAGCTTCAAGAAACAGACCCTCCCAGAAGTGGAGTACATAGGGAAGCCCACAGTCAAGAGGAGAGACAAAAACAAGAAAGATGAACTTGAATCCTCTGGTACCTACAGCTACAACAAACATTAAACACAGTTTAACACCTAGCTAGGTTAGCATAAATGCCCACACTAAAGGCCTATTTACAACAGTTCTTATTACTCAATGTATTATGTCTGCTTTAAACAAAAAATTACCAAATATGTCAAAATGCAAGGACAAAAAACACTGAGGAAAAGGTAATCATCAGAACCAGACTCAGATTACATCACACAGATGCTGGAATTATATTATGGGAATTTAAAAATAACTATAATTAATTTTAAAGGTCCTAATAGAAAAAGTAGATACCACAGAAGAACTGATAGGTAATATAAACAGAGAGATAAAAATTCTAAGGAATAATAAGAAGGAAACCCTAGAATTACAAACCACAGTAAATGAAATAAAGAATTCCATCAGTGAACTTATTAGCAGACTTGAAATAACTGAGGACAAGAATCAGTAAACTTGAAGATGTGTCAATAAAAGTTTCTCAAATTATAATGCAAGGAGAATAAAAAAGGATTAAAAATCAAATAAGGACAAAACATCAAAGAACTGTGTGAAAAATATAAAAAAGTGTATCATGCAGCTAATTGAAATACCTGAGGCTTTTCCAAAATTAATGACAGATACCACATCATATGTCCAGAAAGCTCAGAGAACACCAAGCATGATAAATACCAAAAAATAGACATTTAGGCTTGTCTTATTCAAATTGCAAGAAACCAAACAGTAGGAGAAAATTTTGAAAGAAGACAGAGGAGATAAAAAACCTAACTTACAGACAAATAAGGATAAGAATTATAGCGGGCTTCTAACCAGAGACCATGAAAATTAAATAAAATAAAATAATCAACTTTGAATTCTATATCTAGCAAAATTATCCTTTAAAAATGAAGAAGAAAAAAAACTTGGAATTCATTACAAGCCAACCTGCAAGAGATGTTAAAGTTCTTCAGAGAGAAAGAAAATGCAAATGATAAAGATCATAAATTTGGATCTACATAGAGAAGGGGAAACACTAAAGGATGAGTATACAAAAGTATAATAAAATCCTTTTTTCTAATTCTTAAATGATCTGATAACTTTTAAAACAATAATAGCGGCCAGGCACGGTGGCTCACACCTGTAATCCTAGCACTCTGGGAGGCCGAGGCAAGCGGATTGCTCTAGGTCAGGAGTTCGAAACCAGCCTGAGCAAGAGCGAGACCCTGTCTCTACTATAAATAGAAAGAAATTAATTGCCCAACTAATATATATACAAAAAATTAGCCGGGCATGGTGGCGAGTGCCTGTAGTCCCAGCTACTTGGGAGGCTGAGGCAGGAGGATTGCTTGAGCCCAGGAGAATGAGGTTGCTGTGAGCTAGGCTGATGCCATGGCACTCACTCTAGCCTGGGCAACAAAGTAAGACTCTGTCTCAAAAAAATAAAAATAAAACAATAATAGCATGAGTATATTGAGTCATTATGAATGAGTGAAATGAGTCACAGTAATGTCACAGGAGTCAGGAGGGAGAAACTGGGAATAATTTCTTATAAGATACCTGCCCTACATGAGTATAATCACTAAGTGTTATCACTATAGTGATACTATTAGTATAGTGTTAATCAGTATAGTGTTATTTGGAAATGGGCTTAAAATAGATACAAATATAAATTGTAAACTCTAGAGCAATCAGTCAATTTCTTAAAAAATAGGCAACCACTGCCCACCACGGAGAGACAGGAAACCAGACTTTCTAATGCACACCTAAGAAAATAGCCACCACCCAGCAATGGGCTTCTGTGAGACCAAGACATGAATGGACCACACTCTCTACAGTTACTTGCCCATGCTGCTCACCTTAAAGGGGCCCTGCTCTCTCAAGTCACAGGTCCACAGCTGGTGCTCTTTTGAGAGTTTAATGCTGGACTGAGTTTAATGCTGGGCTGCATCTCACCCTCAGCCCGAGTTCAAGGTAACAGGGCTGCAGGCACCACCTGGCTGGGGAAGGACAGGGGAGACCAAACTCTCCTAAGCACATTTAAGAAAATACCCACCATACTGCTACAAGCAGCTGTGAGACTAGCAACTAGGCCACCCAACCCACTGCAGCTACCACCACCACCAACAGAGACTGTTTGGGCCCCAGTGGGTGACTCCAGCATCTCTACTGCTACCATCCACATCACACCAGCTGCCCAGGAGCCTGAACACTTGCCAACATAGTGGCTACTGCCACTACTAGGCCCTGAGCAAACCACCTGGAGACCTAAGAGAGGCCTTCTAGGACCCACTAACACCAATGCCAGTGTAAGCTGTTCTGGAGTCTAGAAACAGGCACACTCATACCACTGCTGCCACCCCTGGGACCCAAAGACTGGCTCAGGAAGCATCCAAGTCCCCAGCAAAACTTCACAAGAATCTCAACTAATAAACCATACACTAAGCCACTGAGGAAATCGCAGATACCACTGGCCCTGTGAATGGTCAAAGAAATCATACAAAGATCACATTAGTGCAGGCATCTCAAATTAAAACCAAAGTGCCCTACTCAACCAATATCATCTATACATCTTCGGGAAAAAAATCTCCCCTATAAAAGCAATTTCAAAAACTTTGAACAAGAGATAGCTAAACCAGATGCACAGATACCAAAGGAAGGACACAGGAAACATGAAAAAGCCAGGATATAAGACACCACCAAAGGACCACAACAATCGTCCAGCAAGAGATCCCAAGCAAAAAGAATTTCCTGAAATGCCAGATAAAGAATTCAAAATGTTGATTTTAATAAGCTCAATGGCATGCAAAGAAAGCTGAAAACCAATACAAAGAAAACAGAAAATCATTTGAGGATATGAATGAGAAATTTACCAAGGAGATAAATATCTTTAAAAAAACATCTGGAGCAGAAAATTTCCTTCAAGAAAATACAAAATACATGCAAAAGCTTCAATAATGTACTAGGCCAAGCAGAAGAAAGAACCTCAAAACTTAGAGACAGCTCTTTTGAAATAATCCAGCCAGGCAAAAATATGGGAAAAAGAATAAAAAAGAATGAACAAAGCCTTCAAGATGTCTGGGACTACATAAAGTAACCAAATTTATAAATTATTAGTATTTCTGATGGACATGAGAGATCAAAAAGATCAGAAAATCTATTCAAGGAAGTAATTGATTAAAGTTCCTTAATCTAGCAAGAGAGTTAGACATCCAGCTACAGGAGGCCCAATGATCTCCAGGTAAATAAATATCAAAAAGGACTTTACTGGCATATTATAATCAGAATGTCTAAAGTCAAAGAAAGAATTTTAAAATTTTTAGCAAGTCTAATCACATATAAAGGAAATAATCTCATCAGACCAACAGTGGACTTCTTGGCAGAAACCTTACAGGCCAGAAGAGAATGGGGTGGCATTTTCAAAATACTGAAAGAAAAAACCAAGCTGTCAACAAAGAATTTTTTGTCCAGTAAGATTAAGCTTCATAAATGAAAGAGAAATAAAATATTTCCCAGACAAGCAAATGTAGAGAGAATTCATCATACTAGATTGGCCCTACAGGAAATCCCTAAAGAAGTCTTAAGCATGGAGATGAAAGGTTGATATTCACCATTGTACAAACATGAAAATATAAAGCTCACAAGCTTGTAAAATGACACTGAAAAAGAAGAGAGAGGAATCAAATGGCAACATGACAGAATTTCATCAAACCACAAAGACAAAAAGACAGAAAAAGGAAGAAACCAGGAATTTATATAACACCTAGAAAACAATTAATTTGACAAGAACAAAGCTTCATGTATCAATATTAACCTTGAATGTAAATAGATTAAATGCTATACTTAAAGGATATGGATTGGAAAAATGGATGAAAGAAAATAGGATTCAATTAAATGCTGCTAAAGAAACTCATCTTACCCATAAAGACATATACAGACTGAAAGTAAAGAAGTATAAAAAATTATTTCATAAAAACAGAAATCAATAGGAGTAGCAGTCACTTGGTTGTAAATGAACTTAACAGACACTTATAGAACATTTTCCACATTTCACCAGCATATAGAAAATTCTTCAAGATACATGACATGTGAGGCAATAAAAGAAGTTTTAACAAATTTATAAAAATTTGAAATCATATCAACATCTCAGACCACAGTAGAATAATGCTAGAAATCAATACTAAGAGGAACTTCAGAAATTGCAAATACTAGGAAATTAAACATCATTCTCCTGAACAATCACTGGGTCAACAAAGAAATTAAGACTGAAATGTAATAATTTTTTGAAATGAATGAAAATGAAAACACAACATACCAACACGTATGGGATATAGCAAAAGCAGTACTAAGAGGGAAGTTTATGGCATTAAATGCCTACACTAATAAAGTAGATCACAAAATAACAAGCTAACCACCTCAAGAAACTAGAAAAATGAAAACAAACCCAATGTTAGCAGAAGAAAAGAAATAACAAAGATCACAGCAGAAGTGAATAAAATAGAGACAAATTTAAGAAAATACAAAAGATCAACAAAAAACAAGTTGGTTCTTCAAAAAGATAAACAAAATTGATAATCTACTTGCTAAACTAATCAAGAAAAAAGAGAGAAGATCCAAATAAACAGAATCAGAAATGAAAAACGGGATATTAGAACAGATACCACAGACATACAAAAGATCATCAGAGACTCTTACGAATAATTATATGGTCACAAATTAGAAAATCTAGTGGAAATGGATAAATTCCTAGAAACATACAACCCAAGAAGAAATAGAAAACCTAAAGACCCATAATGAGTAGCAAGATTGAATCAGTAATAATAAAAAAAATTTTGACAACAACAAAAAAGCCCAGGACCAGATGGATTCACAGCCAAATTCTACCAAACATACAAAGAGAAACTTATACCAATCTTCCTAAAACTGTTCCAAAAAATCAAGGAGAAAATTCTCCCTAACTTATTCTATAAAGCCAGTATCACCCTGATACCAAAACTAGATAAGGGCACTAAAAAAATAGAAAACTACAGACCAATATCCCTAATGAACATACACTCAAAAATCCTCAACAAAATACTAGCAAATTAAATCCAACAGCACATCAATAGGATAATACACCATGATCAAATGGGTTTTGTATGAAGGATGCAAGGATGCTTCAACATATATGCAAATCAATAAATGTGATACAGTACATAAAAAGGATTAAGGACAAAAACCATAGGACCTCAATAGATGCAGAAAAAGAATTTGATAATATTCAGCATTCCTTCATGATAAACATCCTCAAGAATTGAAGGAACATATTTTTAAAAGGCCATATATGACAAACCCACAGCCAACATCATACTTAATGGGGACATGTTGAAAGGCTTCTCTCTAAAAACTGGAACAAAATAAGGATGCCCACATTCACCACTCTTATTCAATATAGTACTAAAAGCTTTTGCCAGAGCAATCAGACAAGAACAAAAAAAATAAAAGACATCCAAATTGGAAAAGAGGAAGTCAAATTATCCCCACAAATTGATTATATCTAGAAGACCCTAAAATCTCTACCAAAATGCTCTTATATTTGATAAATGAATTCAATAAAGTTTCAGGATACAAAATCAATGTACAGAAATCAGTAGTGTTTCTATGTGCCAATAAGAATCTAGCCGAGTACCAAATCAAGAAGGTAGTCTCATTTACAGTAAGTATAAAAAAATAATTAGGAATATATTTAACCAAGGAGGTGAAATATTTCTATAAGGAAAACTACAAAACACTGATGAAAGAAATTGTTGATAAACAAATAGAAAAACATCAAATACTTATAGATCAGAAGAAATAATATCATTAAAATGATCATAATGCCCAAAGCAATCTACAGGTTTAATGCAATTTGTATCAGAGTAGAGAGACATCACATTGCCTGACTTTAAATTGTACTACAAGGCTACAGTAACCCAAAATGCATATGTCAACAAATCTAATTGCACTTAGTGATAATATGATTGGAGAATACCGATCAACTTCTCCCACTGAAATACTGCCCCTCAACTGGGATTTAGGTTTATATTACATTTTCTTGCCTTTTTCCTCAAAGTAGGTTAGCCTTTAACCATATTTGAATCAGAAAGCAGCACAAAATATCTTTTTTAAGTGAATTTTGGGAAAGTAATCCCTTTTGCTGTGTGAGTTCTGTAAAGAGCAGAAATAACCAATCAGAAAGTGAATATACAAGATGGCCTCCAGAGAAAATGTGATTAAAACAAAAGTTTCACTTACTTGTGATATTGAAATGTTTATCATGTGAAGAAAAGTGCAAATAAATGAAATTTGTACAAATATAACAGCTTTACTTTATATAACTAATATTTACTGAGAATATCTTATGTGTCTGATTGTCCTTATTAATAATATATTTCCATAGACTGAATTATTTTTAAATAAGCTCAATGCAATATATGACTATAACACATATATGTAATACTTTTAGAGTTTTTACATTTCAAAAAAAATTAGCACTCTTCTTTAAATCACATCTCACCGTACTTACATACATTTGTGACTAAGAGAAGGATGAGCTATCAAGGAAGAAGACGGTATTTTTGAGCTGAGTGAAGCCTGCCTCTTGCAGAGTAACAGCAAGCAGTGAGGTGGAAATTCACACTGAGAGCTAGATAAGATGTCTGGCCTACTGTAACAACCAGACTGTCATTCTCTAGTCACATTTGAAAATTTCCTCTGTTCCTTCAAGATTGCATTCAATAAAATTGAGGAGCAGATAACAAAAAGTCAAAGAATTTTGGTAATGACTTTGGGACTGAATAAAGTAGCCTAGGAAAAATGAAAGCAAAAGAATATTCTTTGACAAAACTTTTGCATGTAAAACATTTGGAAACTATGTATTCTCTCTACAAAGTAAATGTTGCATATCAAAATCTGTTGAAAAAAATTTTCATTTGGAAGAACCATTTCATCAGTGCTGTCCATTCGTCCCTGGTTCAAGGAAGCTGTGAGCACCTGACCCATGAAGATAAGCAACTAGAGGACTTGGTGTCTTGATTGCGGAGATTTTATGTATACCTATGCATAGGCACACACTTTAATCTATACATATATGTATAGATTATATATTGTACACATATATATGTACATACATAGGTTTGCGCACGTATGTATATATCACATAGAAAAAAGGTAGGTTTTGAGGCAAGTTCTCTAATTTAGACAGCCTATGAAAGAGCAAAAATCAATGTTAAAGTATTAGGAGATGGATAGTTTAACCATCAATATGTTATTGCTAGAGCCGATTCTCAGTAATTCTTAGATGGCTCTCATAAGGCATATGAGAGAAAAGAAGCCTACAAACCACAATGAGTGGTGACACTTGTGCATCAAACTGATCATTATTACCTAAATGCCCACCTTTAGGAAAGCCCACGCTGGAGGTCAGAGCATTCTTTTTAGATGGAAAAGCTAGAGGCACATCCAAGCTCCATCATTTAGTATGTTTGAAACCAGAGAAAAATCATGTCATCACTGTCATTTATCTCCTTGTCCAGGACCCGAGGAATGTGTGCAGCACATGGTAAAATCTTAGTAAAGGTTAATAACCATTATGCTTCTATTTCCACAAGCTGATATGCTCCTTCCTCTTTTTTTCCACCTGTTTCTAATTTTGTAGTCCTTCAAGGCCCACCTCGAATACAAAAAGAATCATCACAATAGCAATTAGAAATTTCACCTGAATTCCCCAACTTAACGTTGCAGAGAACTAATTACATATCTCTGGTCTCCCAGAACACCTTGTTGGAAACACTATAAAGTGGTTGTAAATGGGTACGGAGCCCAAGCAAGATGGTATATACTAGAAGGAATCAAGTCCTAGAAAGCATGTTCATGTGAACCACTCATAATTTTGATATATCTTAGCATTGGAGTTCAAGGAGGAGAAAAATCTGGGCATTGTATATCTTAATAAAGATCCCCAGGAGGACTTATGAGGCCTCCTCCTCCCAGACCTGCTATGACTCTGCTAATGTATCTCCAGCAGGGGTGGGGTACCTGTGGCCTGAAGGCCACATGTGGCCTTGTAGGTCCTTAAGTGCAGCCTTTTGACTGAATCCAAAATTGTACAAAATAAACCCTTTTATTAAAAGGGGTGCAGCAGAGAAAAACAAAGCTTTTCTCGACTCCTTTGGTGCTTAAAAGGAACAATCTTGAAATCAAGAGGCCTCAGCTTCCCCACCCCTGATTAAATGAAAAATAGCCTATGTTCTTCTCTCTATAAAATGTGTATAACTTTAAGAAAATGGGTTTGCATGAAGTAGCTAACTGGAGCTTCCCTTTTTAGGTTTAGGAACTATTATCATAGTCAGCCTGACTCAACACTCAAAAGCCTGGTTTATCGTAGGAAAAATACATGGCTTAAAATAGATATAAATATAGATACAGATATGTAATGCTACACATAGAAACTTTTTTATTTTGTGATGGCCTGCCTTAACTTTTGTGAAAATATCTAAACATAAAACAGTTTCAGAATCTATACCATCATTTTCAAAAAAGATATATTAGCCTAGCAATTTCATGTATTTAATTACCCTCAATCTCTCCTTTGCAATGTTTTATATATTTGAAAATTCCCATGAAGATGAATTATCCACTGGACAATTTGACATCTAGATTTTCACAGTGTAGGGAAAAGATGACAAATTGTTTAACTCCAATTTTATTTAAAAAATAAGTTTTGATATTTGATGGTGCCCACCATCTGGGTTAGGAATAAGAGCCAAAAAAACAGGCAACAAGCAGTTAAAAAAGATGGGAGGGAGATTTAGGGTAGGGAAGAAAGCATGGCATAGGAAGAGTGGGAAGGAAGGGAAGGTTTGGTTTTTTCCACCCACATTGAATCTGTTTACTTGAGGAGGGTCAGTATCATGAAACAGGTTTTCAGAAAGCATTAAGAGATTTAAAATCATTAAGGTAACAAGAAGTTCAGCCTAAGTATTTTTAATAATCAAGTAAAAACACTAATCCCTGTATTTTTGTCAATCTGTACCAAGACAGCCATTACAAAAAGATCACTAGCAACCACATTTTTAATTATTCAAGAGAAAGCACATGTTTTGAGATTCAGAAATGTAAAACATGAACTTGTTTTGTTGAATACATTAGAGAGTAAATTAGGCTGAGGCTGACAATTAAAGCATGTTTCTAAATGTAAGGCACACCAAGAGACCGCCTACTGGTGATTTAGTAATTAAAGGCCCCATGGAAACACTTTTATCATCCGTACAATTAGGATACTTTCATTGCGAGTGTCAGAAAGCCAACTCCAACCTAAAAAATGGAATTTAATGAATTATGTAATTGAGAAATCCCATAGGTGATGCTGGCTTAAGACACAGCTGTTTCAGGTGCTTAAAAATTTTTTTTCCTTGCCTTTCCTTCCTTTCCTTTCCTTTCCCTTTCTCTCTATTCCCTTCCCTTTTCTTACCTTCTATTCTCTTTTCCTCTTTGTCTCTTCTCTTTCTCCATTGCTGCTTCCATCTCAACTTTTTTCTTTCACCTGTGTTGGCTTCATTCTTAGGCAGGCCCTCTCCATATAGTAAAAAAGCTGGCCATGAGTAACATGAAACTTAATTCTGAAAGCTAAGAAATATTAATAGAGAGCTGCTTTTAATAGCTCCGGCAAAAGTTTCACGGGAGATGCTGGTTTGCGTGGCTGGGTCACTTAATCATCTCTGAACCCAATCAAGCAGGTCTTAAGGGCATCAGGCTCTGATTGGCAGAGGCTGGGTCACGTGTTCCCTCTAGGCTGCAAGGAGAACAGAATGCTCATAGACTAAGGATCCAGTTAGGCACAAGTAAGTAGTAGTAAAGTGGTAACAGTGCTGTACAAATTTTTATGTTTCTTGAATCAAACTGAGGATCTTGTTAAAAACACATACACTATTCAGGAGTCAAGCATTAGACCAGAAATTCTGTACTTCAACAAGCTCCCAGGTGATGTTGATGCTGCTGCTTTGGGAACCACCCTTTGGAAATCACTGCTAAGTAGTAAAGTATATCAGGCAGGCAAAAGCAGCAGACAATATATAGCAAGTAAAGCACCCAAACAGGTTTAGATGAATTCCATTATTATAATTTTAGAAACATGTCCTTGGTAAAAATTTAAATTTTTAAGGAGAACAGGAGCAGCCATTCACAATTCCACATATAGCAAAAAAAAAAAAAAAATCTTAAAAAGGGTTATATTCTTTATATATATAAAGAAAAAATAGCATAATTTAGGACTAGGTTTGCACTGAGAACTATGTTATTTGTATAAAAACTATAGATTATGAAATGTCCCATGCTATATTATAAGATAAATTCTACTATGGTTGCAAATATATTTTCATGTTGAAAATATAGTTTTAGTTTGCACATATTTTTACATGTCACTAGATAAGATGGATACTATATCTGTAGCTAAAATTCTGCTGAAATAATTCCATACCACATTATACAAATGTAGAATAAAAATTTACAGGTCACAGCTGATTGTCTTATTATTTGAAATCATACTCATGAAAGTATTTCTGTACACAATACAATTTATTAACAGATAGCCAAATACCATATGACTTAATTAGCAAGCAGAAGGGTTCTAAGGTTTGTTCAGTGTCAGAGAGGCCTTCCTGTGGCTGTTTTGCCTGGGTTGCTTGCACCTACTGGGTTGCTTGCTGGTTAAATGGACTTGTTAAGTAGATGATCACACGACCCAATAAAATAAATTTCTCAGTCATTGCCAAAACTGTCAAAGAACTACAACTAAGAACCTATGTTGTAAGTCATATATTAAAACTTAAGTCTATGTTATTTCTTCTAATTCCAAACAACCTGAACGTTCAATGAATGTTGAAGTATAATTGTTTTCATTCATATTTGGCTTACTACTTTTGTAAGAAAGAAAGAAATCACAAAGAAATTTGTCAACATAAGGATTCTGTTGTAGGAATGTGTAGACTCTTGACCTGTTAGGGACTGGAAAAATTCAGCCAATTTAATTCTACATCTTTTGTCTGGATCATTGTTAACTGATTTGATTTTATATAAATAAACATAATTATTTTTCAAGTAAGTATATTTCTCAGATAATTGAATGCACTAAGAAGTAAATACATGCTTATAGAAGCATAAAACTTCAGAAAACTTACAGGAATGCCTCTGGAAAATAAAGCTGAGTATTATGGGGCTAGTTGGAAATATTTATATTTTGTGTGTTGCATGAATCTTATTATTAGCATGCATTAATTTACTGAAAATCTTAGTAAGCTCTAGTACCTTGTCCATCAATTAATTCAACAGGTATTATTAACAGCTGACATTATGAAGAGGAATCTGTACTGGAGGCAGAAGTGGTGGTGAATGACATTGACTTGGGCCCTGTCCTCATGCACCTTACAGTCTATCTGGGCAAGAAGACAATGGACAAATAATTATATGTTCAATAACAAGTACAAATATGAAATATAGGTGCTGGCCAAAGGGAATTATTTTCAAGAATGTAGTCTCACACTCTCCAGACTTTGTGGTCGATTCTCCAATTCACCTCTTTTTTTTTTTTTTCCCCAGGGCTGCTTGTCCTAGCTTGGGTAAGGCAAAGTCATAATATGTAACCAAAATGTTTGTACCCCCATAATATTCTGAAATAAAAAATAAAGATATAAATTACACAATCTAAAAAAAAAGTAGTGTGACACATCTTAGTTTGCAAAAATTAAATTGTTTCATGTCATTTTCTTATTGTATATTTTACTCTAAATTCTTTTCTAAAATTAATTTTTGAAATTTTGTCATGCTTACAGGAAAGCTCACTTATCTGTAATGAACATTTATTGAACCTCATTTCTACCTCTTTAAACAGGTTTATTCTTAAAAAATTACCTTGAATCTGTGAATTTTCATATTTGAGCAATAAAAGGGCACCTTCTAAGACACAACTCCTTCTGTGTTTCAGGCATTTTAATGGTTAATTCAAGCCTCAGCACCAAAAACTTAATTGCAACTACAGCTATCAGCCATTGCTTCCGTGTGCTTAAAAATACCCACTGTGATGATTAATTTTAGGTGTCAGTTTGACTGGATTAATGAATACCTCAAAACCTAGTAAAGCACTCTTTTGGAGTGTGTCCATGAGGCTATTTCCAGAGGAGATAAACATGTGAGTCTGAATGGACTAGGTGGGAAAGATCTGCCCTCATTGTGAGCAGGCACTATCCAATCTGCTGGGGGGTGAGGGGACGCAGGTCTGAAGAGAGAGAGCAAAAATAAGCAACAACAGAAAAAAAGTGAATGTGTCCATCTGTCTGCTAGAGCTGGAATGCACTGTTTCTCTCCTGCCCTTGGACAAAAGTTCCAGGCTCCCTGACCTTTGGACTTCAGACCTAACATCAGCAGCTCCTGGGTTCTCATGCCTTTGGCCTCAGACCAAGAGTTACACCATCAGCTTCCCTGGTTCTGAAGCCTCCATACTCGGACTGAGACAGCTACCAGCATCCCAGGGTTGTCGCCAGCTTACAGACAGCCTATCTCAAGACTTCTCAGCCTCCATAACTGTGTAAGCCAATCTCTGGAATAAATCTCCTCGCATATAGCTAAATCTATTATATATCTATGTCTCCCATTGATTCTGTCTCTCTGGAGAACCCTAATACATCCACTAATAGTACCACATACTAAATTAGCCACATATCCTCTTCTAAAATTCATGAAAACAAAGTACAAGCATGGAGAAAGAGTATGGCCTGGGATAAGACATTCTGCAAACATGAATTCCAACTCTGTCACTTGTTTATTCAGCTACTTATCAGCAATAATATGGGTAATATGTGCTGATAATGTGAACTTTCAGGGATTATTTGAAGATCCAGTGGGATAATATTAACAATACATAAAGCACCAGTATCCAGTATCTGACTTCAAATAACAGAAACTATTACTATTGTACTAGTTTGCATGTGGCAATGACTACCTGAAATATTTTTTTCTTTTCTCTTGTGAGTTTGATACTCCTCGTGTTTTTGATAGTTTTTGTTCAATGTCGAGAAAAGAGATGAATAAAAGGAATTCCAAAAAACCAATCCATTATTACTATTAATTATAGCCACTAGCACTCTAATTTATTGTACCCTATGATAATAGAGACTCAGAAGTAGTCACAGAGTAAACTCAGGACATTCATATATCATATGAAGATTCCATGTATCATAACATCTTGTGTACAGTGCTCCATAGTGACTATACTTACTTTACACTACTTTTCTTGTAGTATAATGAATCAGTGTTCCCCATAGCTACAGAAGGTTTTTCAGGCTCATTCACAATATTTTATAGAATAAAATGTATTATTAAAATTTTGATAGACCTAAAAAGGCAACTTGGAGAATAATTGCTAAGAGCGGGAAATGAGTCAGGGACAGCTAGTTACCAATCAAATATTCATGACCCCCTTCAATAGCTGGAAGTTATTTTTAAGAAGTGACTGCCCAGCCATGGACTACATTTGCCAGCCATTCTTTTGTCTCAGTAGGGCCTTGTGACTAATTCTTATGAATGAAATATGAACAGAAGTAATACGAGTCACTTTGGGGCCAAGGTGGTTTCCAAGTGGGAATACTTTTGTGCTTTCTCCCTGTCTACCAGCTGAATATCAACCCAGAGTGACCTTGGAAAATACATGTTGACAATGGTACAACCTCCATCATCCTGGGTCCCTGAATGACTGTATAAAGTAGAACTTGATACCTCACCAGCCAAGAGCACCTGAAGAGGACTTTGTGTCAGTGAAAAATAAACATTTACTGTCTTAGGGTGCTGATATCTGGGATTTGGTTTATTAAAACAACAAGCATTACCCTACCTAACACACAAAAGATACTTTTCAATCAAGGTTCCAGAGAAAGAAAGGGTTGTTTCCCAAATCAAAAAATAATCTGGGTGTGCAGAGTGTAGGGAAAACTTGAGTATTGGCCTTACTTAAAACAGTTAAATCAACTTATACAAACTCATTCAAAACGAACCAGTTGTCTTGGTTATAAATTTAAAAATACGGGAGTTACTAGAGAATTTTCCTAAATATTTTAAAGACTTTGTTGGAGGTAAATCAATCTATGTATATTTAGCATTAACTTTAAATATTAATATTGCCCTCAAAAATCATAGTGATGTTTTGGTGCTAGTAAAATAATGCTTACATAATCACAGAGTGTGTTTGTCCTTATAGATATAAAACTATTAATAAAAAGTACAATTGCTGTTAGTAGTATCATTTTCTAGTATATCTTGGATTATACTAGGAATGGTTTAAGAAGATCCGTTTCACTTGCCACCGAAAGTGAGCTGGAATCTATTTTAGCTGGTTTAAGGAAACTGCTATCTTTCAACAGAATTGCTCTTTTAAAGTGTTATTTTTCTATAACCAAATTATATCCACACTATCAACGTATGCTTTGTGGGGAAATATTCATGCTGCTAGTAGAAAAAGAATGTGGGACAGATTGACTTTTCATAGGAAGATAGATCTTGTTAGCATGTGATACAGAGTAAGACAGCCAGTACACGGTTACAGGGTCTATATTTGTGTGTCTGTTTGACCAAATTGTTATTTCTTGAGCCCTTTGTTTGTTATATTCCTCTTTCATGTTCCCCACCATTTGCCCATTCCACTATTTTGATGGGAGGGGGTTGGGGAGGGGGGAGAGAGAGAGAGAGAGGTGTCAAGTAAATTTTGCTACTTTTTAAACTTTGAGAAAGATCGGAAAAAAAGATAAACAAAACATCTGTTTATCACAATCCAAGAAAAGATCCTATGAAGCGTCTGAGATTTTACCTTATCTGTATGCTAGCAAATTAATTTGGCACAGTTTCATGGATGCTAGCAAAAGACCTAGACACCTGGGTCAGAAACAAAGCAAGTTACTACTGACACCAATAGCAGAAGCCAGAGTACCAGCATTTATCATTCTTCTTCCTGAAATCTAATTTCCACAGAGATGTGAAGAGAATCTGATAACATTCGCACACACAGTAAGACTGCATTGCAGGAGTGGAACCCTGAGCTTAGAAAACTTGAATTTATTGTAATGAATGGCTAGCATGCCAGCCCTTCTCTGTAGAGGGTAACACTATCTCTATCTTCCAAGGCTATAAGCAATCTTCTCTTTTTTCTAGACAAAGATACTATTTCTGTGTTCCAATATATTAATTATACAAATATCCTTGAAATGAAAATAGTTGAAAACAAAAGAGGAGAAATAGGGTCTTACTCATAAGATGGACAGAAATACAAAAAAAAAATCCCATGGAGATGAAAATTCTCTCTCTGCTCTCTTCTTAGTGTGCATGTGTGTATTATTATAGAACATACAATATAATATATTAATTTTGTGTGTATATATTTATATAAAAATATATATTTATATTTTATAGTATATTAAATATACTTGCATTTTATATTATTTATATAGTTACATATTAACATATGTTTATATCATATTACATTTTTATATATTTATATCATATATTAAATACATGTCTACATCTCTAATCATCAGGGAAATGCAAATCAAAACCACAATGAGATATCACTTCTCTCCAGTGAGAATGGCCTTTATCAAAAAGTCCCAAAACAATAAATGCTGGCATGGATGTGGAGAGACAGGAACACTCCTACACTGCTGGTGGGACTGCAGACTAGTACAATCAGTGTGGAAAGTAATATGGAGATACCTCAAAAAGCTACAAGTAGAATTACCATTTGATCTAACAATCTCATTACTGGGCATTTACCCAAAGGAACAAAAGGCCTTCTATAAAAAAGACATCTGCATTAGAATGTTTACAGCAGCACAATTCACAATTGCAAAGATGTGGAAACAACCCAAATGCTCATCAATACGTGAGTGGATTAATAAAATGTGATATATGTATACCATGGAGTTCTACTCAGCTACAAAAAATGATAGTGATCTAGCACCATTTGCATTATCCTGGCTAGAGCTGGAGCCCATTTTACTAAGTGAATTATCACAAGAATGGAAAAACAAGCACCATATGTACTCACCATCAACTTGGTATTAACTGACTTAACTGACCAACACTTAAGTGCACATATAGTTATAACATTCATCAGGTGTCAGGCAGGTGAGAGAGGGAGAAGGGGATGAGTATATTCACACCTAATGGGTGTGGTGTGCACTGGCTGGGGGATGGACGCACATGAAGCTCTGACTTGGGTAGGGCAAAGTCCATATATGTAACCTAAACATTTGTACCCCCATAATATGCTGAAATAAAAAAATTAAAACATTAAAAATACATAAATACATATCTAACTTTCTGGTTGATAGTTAATTCATTCAACCCAAAATATAAGTATTTATTAAGTCCCATTCTAAATAGTTAATTAATCTCACTATACCTTATTTCTCTCACCTGTGATGCTTACATAATTTGAGTACCCACTAATTTTATTACTTTGAAGTTTAAATGATACAATGTGTGTAAAGCACTTAAATTCTAGTTGCTTTATATCAGTCTAAGCAATATTATCTCATTATTCTATTTTTTCTTTTTTTAAATTTCAGAATATTATGGGAATACAAATGTTTAGGTGACATATATTGCCTTTGCACCACTAAAGTCAGAGTTACACATGTGTGCATCCCCCAGACAGTGTGTACCTCACCCATTAGGTGTGAATTTACCCATCTCCTCCTTCCCCCTCCCACCTGCCTGACGCCTGATCAATGTTACTACTATATGTTCACAGAAGTGTTGATCAATTAGTACCGATTTTGATGGTGAGTATATGTGGTACTTGTTTTTCCAAAGTATCTTGTGATACTTCACTTTGGAGAATGGGCTCCAGCTCCATCCAGGATAACACAAAAGGTGTTAGTTCACCATTGTTTTTGTGGCTGAGCAGTGCTCCATGGTATACATACACCACATTTTATTAATCCACTCATGTATTGATGGACACTTGTGTGCAGATGTATTTTTTATAGAATGCCTTTTGTTTCTTACGGTAGATGCCCAGTAATGGGATTGCTGGATCAACTGGTAATTCTACTTTTAGTTCTTTGAGTTATCTCCACATTACTTTATAGATGTTGTACTAGTTTGCAGTCCCACCAGCAGTGTTTGAGTGTTCCTATCTCTCCGCATCTATGCCAACATTTGTTGTCATTTTTGGGACCTTTCAATAAAAGCCATTCTCACTTGACTTAAGCACTATCTCATGGTTTTGATTTGCATATCCCTGATGATTAGAGATGTTGAGCATTTTTTCATATGTGTCTTGGCTATTAGTCTGTATTCTGAAAAGTTTCTGTTCATGTCCTTTGCCCACTTTTTAATGGGGTTGTTTGATTTTTTTCTTGCTGATTTTCTTGAGTTCTATATAGATTCTACTTTTCAACCCCTTTTCAGATGTATAGCATGCAAATATTTTCTCCTGTAGGTTGTCTATTTGCTCTAGTGATAGTTTCTTTGGCTGTATAGAAGCTTTTTAATTTGATCATGTCCCATGTATTTTTGTAGATGCTATGAATGCTTTGGGGGTCTTCTTCATAAATTCTCTCCCTAGACAAATGTCTACAAGAGTTTTTCTAACATTTTCTTCTAGAATTCTTATGGTGTCATGCCTTAGATTTAAGTCTATTATCCTTGGTGGGTTGATTTTTGTGAGAAATGAGAGGTGTGGATCCTATTTCAGTCTTCTACATGTGCTATCCCATTTTCCCAGCACCATTTATTGAATAGGAATTCTTTTCTGCAGTGTATGTTTTTGTCTGCTTTGTCAAAGATCAGATGGCTATACGAGGATGGTTTTATATCTGGGTTCTCAGTCCTGTTCCATTGGTC